>BJBW01008055.1:0-86287 GCA_004320125.1 Scolopax mira
AAGTATCTAAAGGGTGGGTTGAAGGAGGAGGGAGTCAGACTCTCTTCAGTGGTTGCCAGACTAGGGGCAACGGGCTCAAGCTAGAATATAGGAAGTTACACTCAAATATGAGAAAAAACTGCTTCACAGTGAGGGTGACAAGGCCCTGGAGCAGGCTGCCCAGGGAGGTCGTTGAGTCCCCTTCTGTGGAGATTTTCAAGACCCACCTGGATGCAGTCCTGAGTGCTATGTTCCAGCTCTGGGCAATCCTGCTTCAGTGGGGAAGTTGGACTAGATGGTCTCTATGGTCCCTTCCAACTCTAAAAATTCATTGAAATTTAATGAGGTAAAAAGCATTTCTTCTCGACTAATGTATTTGTGAGGAAGCATTCCTTATAGGTTTAAATGGGTATCTCAATAACTATTTTTAAGCTGATTTTTTTTTCATAATGTATATTAGTTTGTTTGCTGGTAGGAACTTTGGTATCAAATGTATACAATTTCCATCAAATCTGTAGAAGGAATATACAGCTACTCCTAGCATTGTCTCTTCTTGCAGGGTGTGACCTTGTGGAGTAATAGCATTCCCTGGAGCTGAGAAGATGAAGCCTGAACAAGTCCAGAGAAAAGGGCGTATTTGTTGATTAGCTCTATGCATCTATATACTTATGTACAAGAGATACCTCCAAAAATACCTGCTCCTTGGAGGATTCTGTATAATTTTTTGCCTTTCTATGTATGTTTCATAAATTAAATCTTTTCAGTATTTCCAATATTTATGTCTGATACACGTCAATATGCCTGTCTGAGAATAGAAAGTGGTTATCAATTAATCAAAGCTACCAGCGTCACTACTGCACATCTATACAATATTTTGCCATGGAAGGTTTTAGGGTTGGATTATAATAGGAATAATAAGCTACTTCTAAAACTCTCTAGCTTACTCTGTCATGTTACAGGTGCAGCATTTTTTGGTAATACCATTGTGTGGTAATACTAGCATCAAATTAAATGGCAAGGATGCATCCTTTTTATTTAAACACAAGGTGGTGCTGAAGCATACTTTTATTTTCATTTCTTCTATTTTGAATAGCTGCCGTGTAACTCGATTTGTATATAAACAATATGTCACAGTTTATTTTTTTTTAAATGAAAAAGCAGGGCCAGAGAACAGAGACATTAATTTTTGATATAGATTAATGAGGAAAACTCCTGTAAACAATGAAGATCTGGGAAGTGGAGAATGTAATACTGGAAAAAAGCCATAGGCAAGAGTGTCATTGCAGTCAGGCATCCCATTGTATAAATAATCAAGATGCATTTTCTCCATTTTAGACATGCATGTTATTAAAATAATTTGGAATGAGTGATCTGTTATGAAATATCAATTGAAACATATCTATATAAGTTTTACATTTAAAACTTCTCTATATGATTCTATGTATTAACACAATGATTGATTTACACTGTCCTTATGCATATTTTATGTTCCCCAAGTAAACAAAATAGAACAATAGTTAGGTGTTCCTTCCATAAAGCTATGTTGCATTTCTAAATACTAATGCAAGTGTGATTCAGATTCCACTTTTGGGAACATCAATGTGCTCCAGTATTTTCTGCTGGCTTTGGATACTGTCCCACACTCTTCACAAAGGCTAATACTACTTTTTACTTCATTACATACCCTTGCCCTGCAGTTCTGCCAAGTTCAGACACTTCAATATCATGGTTACGGCATGGTGATTGTGGGTCAGATTCACAGTTATCTTCATCAGAAAAGTCTCCGCAGTCATTATCTATGTTACACACAAGTCGTTGCTTTATACATCGACCTAATCAAAGAATAGAACATTTAATGAATGCATTTTTCCCCCAAAATGGTGTCTAAATAACACCCCCAGATACTTTTGATTGAGGGCAAGAAAGAGATGCACAGGTAGGGGAAAGCAGGGACAGGTGTACTGGGAAGAGTACAAGGGGCGCTGCCTGGTTGTTTAGGGATGAGGTCAGGAAGGCCAAGGCACAGCAGGAACTGAACTCGGCAAGGGATGCAAAGAATAATTAGAAGGGCTTCTACAGGTATGACAGCCAGAAAAAGAAGGTGAAAGAAAGCATGCATTCCTATGGTGAGAAAGACCAGCAAACTGGTAACAATGGAGGAGGAACAGGCTTTTTTTTAAATTAGCTTTGTTCTTAACTGTCTATTATTGTTATGAGGAATTTGAATGCTACACCTTGCCTTCTTATGGCTAAGAAATGTAACTGACAGAGAACTGCTGTTACAGTTAAAGTTGTTACTTTTTGTGATTATTCCTGTATCAATCTTGATTACTAGTGCTTTTTAAAAAAAACTGTATTAAGAGAACAGGAAAATAGTAATTAAATATCAACAAAGAATTATTTCCGGGTTGTTTAAATTGCTGGTCTTTGGACTATGTTATTTGACATTGTCATGCCCAAGACTAGAGTAAGTTTACACTAGCTTAATAAACTAACACCTGTTGATATCAACTGTCTCACCTATAAATGCCACACAACAGCCATGAACTAGTAGTTAAACACACAGTTTCTCATTCTTTCTCCAGAATGAGAGAATTTCTTACTCTTCAGAGAATTTGACATAAAGACAATAAAGACAATGGCTTGGGACTCAAAATTCACTTAAAATCTTTCATTTTCTGTTTTGACCTTTTTTGTTACCATTGCATTTTCTTATTTTATTTTAATTTATGTTGAAACTTGGACATTACATTAATTCATATCCTGTGCATGTATCACTTCAAACTTTACATCTTACTTTGGATCTAGAGGCGTTCTGGTCTCCAGCTAGCATCCATCATACTATTTCAGTCAGTAAACCTCCCTATTCATTTTGTTAAAGTTCCTTCAGTGCTAGTTTTACCAAGTGTTTCTTCCTAAAATAGTGATTCTGTATCAGGTGAAGCAGTTATGCCAGAAGAAAGGACACTCGTAGTATGGTCAGTTTTTAACTACAGAGTAGAAATGATAGGAGAAGCTTTTAAATTAGATGCAATGATAATGGGAGATGAGAGAAATATACCCCGTCTCAGGCACTGTTCATGCTGTGGTTTTCGCATCAAGTCTTTGCAAATTGCCTGCCTACATACCAAAGACTCTCTTTAAACCCTAGAAATAAAGCACTGCTTCAGGAAGTCATCCCCAACTAGAAAAGTACTGAAGCATATATTTCGGTCTATGTATTTTTTTCCTCAAAGGAAATGGGTTTAACTTCTTCACAGAATTAAGTAAAATGTTTTTTCCTGAGTTATTACATAACTCACTAGGACACAAACCCAAAACCTACCAGAACTACATTGGAAATCAGTACCACAGTCTGGTTCTGGTTCTTCAGGACACACTTGGGTGGTTTTACAGCTCTGTGCTTCTCCTAAGTTCTCGAGGCACGGTGTTCCACCAAACTGTCCGAATCTTTCAATACGTCTAGAGCGAAACTTGAAAGATAAATAACACTATTAACATCACTTAGAGAGAAAACAGAACTACTGGATCTGATGGGTTACCAGCTGAACTTAGAATTTTTCAAAATGAATCATCTTCAGTAAAAGTTTTAGTTGAAAATCCAGAAGCATAGCTCATGGTGTAAAAAAAAAAGTGTACAGGAACATCAAATTAATAGTAATGTCTTAGCAAGTATGTAGAAATGTTTATTTTTCACTATTCAGTTTATTTAATTATTTTCAGTCCAGGGAGGAAATGTATCATATATATTTTGTATGCTTTCAGGTCTTTCATTTTGTTGAAGTTTCATAAGAAGGACTCCCCTAAGAAAATAAAAAGCTGCTTTTGACAAAAATTTATGTTTCTTTTACAAAGGGAAAATGTATTGAAAAGCAATGTTCTTAAAAAAATCATCCATCTGGCCAAAACAGATAATTTCTATCAACAAAACATTTCGCATGAGAACACTTGATCAGTTTTGTACATCTGGATGTAGTCTTTCCTTATCTTAAGACTTCAGATTTGAAATGATCATGGGTTTCATCAAAACATGAATGTACAATACTAAGAGTTGCAATGAACTCTGGGATATTTTCCCATAACCAAAAGGCAGACAGATAACATTCCTTTGGTTGTGGCTTTGGAACAAAGACTTCCCACTACTGCTTACCCTTTGAGAGGTGCATGGGTCGCAGGTCCCCCATGCGCTCCAGCTGCTCAGCTCACAATCTATTGGAGATGGAGCATTCAGTTCTCTTGTTCCCCTGTGGAAAGCTTTTTCTGAAGAGCTGTCAAACAAAAGATTCCAGTACACTAAATTCATACATGAGTTTGTATTTAAACCATAGGCCAGTATTTTAGAAGGATCTTCAAACTGTTTTCTTCTTCATTTTCACATCACTACTTAGACGTATAAACAATTGCCTAATCCTAAATTCTTAGGCAGTTTAAAATTACGTTTAAAAAAAACCTTAAAGACTTAATAAACCAGCTCTTTTCCCCTTTTTCAGATCTTTGTATGTACTCATGTTCTTCTATTGGGTCTTGTTATTGAAGAGACTCAAATAATACATAGAAAACATCTGCAGTTCCCCTATTCAGACAGTGTCTGTGTTCCCCGAACTTAGAGCTGAAGACAAAGGCCCCATTTGCACATCTCAAATGGACGAGGCACTTCAGTATACATATCTGTGATTTTTGAGCTTATTAGCTTTAACAGTATTTCCCTTAACCCCAGATAAAAGTTTAAGTGCTTTCCTGAGTTGAAATAATGCTCATAAATAAAGGTATTACTTGCTAATAAGCTAACAGATAGTTTGAAAAAACAGATAAGCATTCAGCTATCTAAGTATTCTTCATTCACTTTGCCAAATTGAATACTTTGCCAGTTAGGCCTCTATTTTCTAAAGTGACCCTTCATTTTGGTGCCCAGTTTTGAACACCATGGAACTCCAGGTTCTCAGTAAGTGAAAGGTCATAATTTTATAGACACTGAATTTCTTTAAAGCACCCACAGTTAAACATTAAAAAGTGATGTACTGTACGATTAGTTGTTAATTTTTAAAACCAAGGCCAATAGTTTACTTTGCAGGTAACAGTGCTGGAAAGCAGAGGAACAGGGGAGCACTGAAGCCTCACTTGCCTGGTTTGCTCTCTGCAATTTTTTCCTATTTGGCCTCACATGCTGAGTACGTATCCACTGCAAAGCAATTCTCTCTCTGCACTTCTCCAGGTTTATGCTATTGCCTCTACCCTACACTGAGACTCTCTTTGCTGAGCCCAGCTGGCTGGCAGATCTGCGGCTCCCGCAGCGTGATGTATGGGCTTTTGTTGCAGGCAGGGCCTTGGCCTCCACTCTTTGACCCCCTTCCCTTGTACAAATACATCAGGAGTCCAAACAAACATAACCTGATCCACAAGATTGAGAAATCTGCAGTTTGGACAAGGAAGATATACCAGTCGGTTCAGCTTTCTGATGCCATTTATTGTATGTCCAGGTTACATAGGTAGTAAGTTATTGAGACACTAAATCAACCTATGTCTCTTTCCCGCTATTGAATCTTAAAACAATTCAGGGATCACAGGGCTGTTTTGCAACCTTTTATGCACTCAGCTGTCCCTGACTGGCTCTGATGCCTCCAACTTTCTGCTGTCACACACACCAGCAGTAAACATGCACCACAGCTGCTGCTGGAAGTATCCGTGTCACGCACTCCCACTGTCTTGCCCGCTGCTCCTAAATGGCTCGCTTCCCAGAAGACTCCTGACCTCAAGCTAGGGCCTGCAGTAAGTGGATCCTTGGCTGAGGATGTTGCTTTTAACAGGTGGGAGTCTTAAAAATGAAACAGAATAAAACCACAAACATGCCCAATAACTATGGACAGCAGAAATGCGTTAAAAAATTAAGAATTCTCTCCATAAAATAGGGACATCCCAAACTCTTAGCTGGCAGTGCATCATAGAATCATATGGGGTTGAAAGGGACCTCTGGAGATCATCTAGTCCAACTTCCCCACTGGACCAGGTGTACCTAGAGCACATTGCACAGGAACTTGTCCAGGAGGGTTTTGAATGTCTCCAGAGAAGGAGACTCCACCATCTCTCTGGGCAGCCTGTTCCAGTGCTCCACCACTCGCACAGTAAAGGAGCTCCTCCTCATGTTTAGGTGGAACTTCTTATACTCAAGTTTGTGTCCATTTCCTCTTGTTCTGTCATTGGGCACCACTGAGAAAAGACCAGCCCCGTCCTCCTGACACCCTTCCTTTAAGTATTTGTAAGCATTGATCAGATCTCCCCTCAGTCTTTTCTTGTCTAGACTAAAAAGACCCAAGTCCCTCAGCCTTTCCTCATAGAAGTGATGCTCCAGGCCCTTAATCATCTTTGTGGCCCTCTGCTGTACTCTCTCCAGCAGTTCCCTGTCCTTCTTCAACTGTGGAGCCAGAACTGGACACAGTACTCCAGATGGGGTCTCACCAGGGCAGAGTAGAGGGGCAGGATCACCTCCCTTGACCTGTTGGCCACGCTTTTCTTGATGCACCCCAGGATACCATTGGCCTTCTTGGCCACAAGGGCACATTACTGGCTCATGGTCATCCTGTTGTCCACAAGAACTCCCAGGTCTTTTTCCTCAGAAAGTGAAATGTGAAGCTTTGCTGGGTGCCAGGCACCAGGAATTGGGCTACCGATAGAGGATGCAGATCCAAGTCCATTTTATACAGATTTTCCTTTCACTAATTCTCTGGAATATTCTGAGCACATAAATCAATAACGCACTGGTTGGCATCTGAAAGGCTGGGAACTGGGGAGATGACATTTAGTATCTGCCTAGTTCTTACACTTCTCCCCAAGCATCCTTTAATGATCACTATCAGGAATAAGGTTATGGATCAGCTTTTTGCTCTGACACAGAAAGATTGTGATTAGATTCATCATGGTACTTTTAATCTGAGCCTTTTTCTCTACTTTCATATGCCCAGTTTTCTTTCTTGAGTGCTGTTGAGGTTTACAGATCCCAAAATGCTCATGCACCTAATAGGATTTCTAAAAGCAAATGGATATCTTATTACTAGTGATTATCAGGTAGTTAGGTTCTGTAGAAGCTTACATTAAATGCGTCTCTGAAGTTTTAAATTATTACCTTAAAAACACAGCAAAAATCCCTTGCAGGCAGTAAAAATGATCAGTGAAGAGCCGTGTCTAAGAGGAGCACCTAAAGGAGTGATCAGACTCAAGAGATCCCAAAAAGTCTCTCAAAGATTCTTATAAGTCATTACTTTTGAGTCTAAAGCAAAAATTCCAGGCAGAAAAGGCTAAGTTGCACTTTTCAATGCAAAAGGTAGTCTTTAGCTGACTTTCAGTTGGTCCAAGTTTTCACACAATCCCAAATGAGTTACTTCTGCAAGAATGTTCACTGAGTACACACTCCCCCGGGCCCCCTCTCAGTTACTACACAAGGTTCACATGATTTGCTGTGGATCCAGCTTTAGGGTTTTGGATTTACTTGAGGTTAGAGAAGGGGAAAAAGAAATAATCAGAAAAGCTCATTGCAAATGAGTCTCGTGAACTCTGAAACACCGACAATACATCCACTACCCAGATTGATCTGGAAATTCAAAGGGACACATATGGAAAAAGCATTTTATTCAATATATAAGTTTTTAGAAAAAATGAAAACATTAGGAAAATGGGCAGGCTTGCCTCCTCCACATTAAACCCAAGGAGATAGTGTTACTGAAAAACCATGCTGAAACAGAAGCTATTAAGTCATGCAACTAAAATAGGAGTGGAGATTAAAAGTAGTTCAGCTACTGAAGAATGTCACTGAAGGTGGCAGCTGGGAGCAAGAACTTCAGAAACAAGAGTGAAAAATCAAAATATCTTCTCTGATGTCCATTACTGGAAAGTTTTGAAGGATGGAAGACTGCTCTTTGGAAAGGAAAAGCCATTTCACAGACAGTACTCAAAATTGCTTTTACATTGACTTGGATCACACAATACACTCTGTACACCCTCAGGCCCCACAGCTTTGGTGATATGTTCTTGATCCATAATTCAAAGTACAGAACTGTTTAGTTCATCAGTTAAAAATCTGGAAACTTAAGAAAAAGTCTTGGTTTGGTAATTAGCACTGGCCAAGAGAGGAGTCACAGTGCTCTTGGAGACATCATAGCATCTCATGAGGGCATAGGTTTATCAACTGTAGTTGCTAGCAGAGTCATGAAGCCTTATAGGTTTTGGTATGATGTGAAGTTAAGCTGCCCACTTTTCCTGCTAGGGACCCTCTATAATAATCATATCTTGTGGCTGAAGTGTTTCTAACTGAATATATCAAGCCTGTGCTTTAATTAGATCTGAATGCCAAAATAATAATAACCATCAAAATATAGGGAGAGAGGGAAGCAGCAGTCTCTATAGTTTTGAGGGCTGCATTTCAAAGTTTGTTCAGGTATTTCAAGCAATAATGGCAGCAGCCACCCTAGACACACACGCAAGGGATAATAGCCAGGTAGTATTCACATCATCACAAAATGCTTCTCATACTGCAATTTCTGTTTTAAAGAAGATGGATCCAAATTTATTTTTTAACATACCTATATCTGAGACCCCCATTCTCTCACCATTTAGTGCTGACCATTGTAATAAATTACATATAGACTAGGCAGCTCTATTTCAAGTAGTGTAGTTCTTCACTTGTTTCCACATGGTATTTTTGTAGGGATTAAACCTTTAGTTCTCCTTCTAGTGATACTTACAGTGAAAAAAACAAAAGCTAGATTTCTAAAGAATCAGACTTTAAATAGGAATAGAACTGCCATCAGCATAAAATTCTGCATGTCTGAATAGAAAGAGATTAAGATTAGCTTGTATTTTCACACTTATCATGTAAAAGAAAAATTGCCTGAGTTCCACCTCCCTGCACAAATATGGCTTCGACTATCAGCCACCTTTATTGTGTCACATACATCCAAAAGAAATGGATAAACCATTTCTATTTGATTCCTTGAAATACAGCAAAAATAGCTTGCTTTTTAGTCAAATATATGTGCAGACATTTCTAATAGTAGCTTGCCCTGGAGGTTTATGTTCTGTGTTAGAGAAGTAAAGCAGCATAGACCTCTGCACAAGACAAAGGATGCTTACCTTCTGCTATCCCCCAAAAGTGAGGCAGCCACCTCTAAATTGCACAGTATGGATATAAACTGCAGAATAACAAGCATGCTCCTCATTGTGTAGCTGAATAAACAAGAATTTCTATGACTGAAATTAAAGTGTCTTTATTTGTTACTTTTGTTATTTATTACCAAGAGAACAAACAAAAAGCAATGCTTACTGAAGAGTGCCAGTTACTGGCCAAAACTGCCTTACGGTAAGTGCTCTAAAGTCCACTTTTCAGAAAATTCCACTCTTACCTACATGGAGACTGGGAAATAGTGTAAAGTAGTTTCAAGATTAAAATATATATATATATATATAATTTTGTTTACTAGTACCTTTTAAATATGGGAAAGACATTTTTTATTTAATTAGAGAACTGTTAACTGCCTAGTAAAAAGATGCCATAGCAGTGATTCATGTAAGGAACACATTGTTCCTAAAGAAGAGCTTTTTACAAGAGGAGGTTCAGCATCAAACATCTTTGGAATTCTCACTGGAGTACTGGAGGAATAAAGTCACAAGAACCCTTTTTCCTTCCTCCCCCAGCCAATATAAGAGAACACCACACAGTTTATTGTGGTTTTGAAGGAGCCTAAAACTCTTCTAGCTTTCATTCTGTCACCAAATTCAAACCACAAGCTAGCTCTTTAGAAGGGCATTCCTATTCAGCAGTTTGCTGTAACCCAGATTTAAGGCATCATGTGTTGGACGCAGTCACAAGACAGAAGTAACTCATAAATAACTCACTATTTAGCAGTTAAGAATTAAGTATCTGCACGCAAGCTTAAAATAATCAATTACTGTAATATTCCAAATGACCATTGGCAAGTAAGAAATATTTTTTTTTCCTGTTTGCCCCTTTTTGTGGCAGGGAAAGGGGAGGGTGTGGAATAGAACTGGCAGATTATGAAAGGGCTTTGAGCAACCTGGTCTAGTGGAAGATGTCTGCCCCATGGCAGGGGGGTTGAACTTGATGATCTTTAAGGTCCCTTCCAACCCAAACCACTCTATGATTCTATGATCTAACCCTAGCTTGACCAGTAAATATTTATTTAGATGCTTAACTTAAATGTTGGTGAACATACTCCTTCACTCAAGCACCAAGACAGGCAATTTTCTTTTTTTTAGTTCTAATGGTATCTTGAGTATTGAATTACATGTTACCATGCAGCCAAAAAAAGAAGTTAAAAAAAATTTAAAAAAAAAAAAATAATCAATGACTCTCTGTGAAGCACTGTAAGACCCACATTTCAAGCTGGATACCAACTCTTGGTTTTAAACCCCTAGCCATACCAATCCAATAATATCAAAAGTAAGCAAGCAAGCCCTTATTCTAGTTATTCAGTGATACATCAAGCTGACAGTTACAAGTCTATCTCCAGTACTAAGGGCTAGCCCAAAAGAATAGCTTTCTAATGGATTTATTCTTTTTAACCATATCAATTAAAGGAGTTGTAAAATTTTTCTGAACACAAGCTAAATGTTTTAGTTTAGTTGTTCCAGCATCAGTTTAGAACTCCTACAAAGTTAGAGCAGACAAACTGAATTAATGACATTTCTGAATACAATGCAATTTAAGTACCCAACTTCCATGGTCCTGCAGAAGGAAGCAAGAAAGCATGGGTAGTAGCAAATTCAGGCTGAGCAGCTACTTGGTCAAGCTTCTAGTGATAGTCCTCAAGTCAGCTGAGGATTTTTTTCCCCCCCCGCAGTGGGACAGCATTTATTGTTGAACAGGCCTGACAGATGAAGCTACAGAAACAATTCTTAGCGTGCTCTGAACTCTACATGTCAACTAGAACACAAGATTGAGTTATGGAGGACAGAATCAACAGCCACACTGATGTTTATTTGGTATGAAGAATTGCTCTGTTTAATGTCATTAGGTAACATCATTTGAGATACTATGGTTTTATGTAACAGTGTAACATTAAGTTTCTACATTTCCAGTTTGAGACAAATACTTAAATTCATAGCTTTTTTTTTTTTTGCATTACAGAAAGTGCAAGAGAGGTTTATATACAAGACTAATTGCATGACTGGCTGAATTGGGTACTAAGGGTGTATTCAAGTTTACTTTCTTAGCTCTCCAGTTCAGCAACTGCTTAGGCATTTGATTTAACAATCTATTTCAAGTTTATACCTAGTATTAACAGAAAAACTTTTGACACATAGTCATCCCCATTAGCTAAGAACATAGCTGTTACAGTCAGTTATTACTAACAGATCCTTCAAGAAGTTCATTAAGAGTTTCTTTAGAAAAGGCATAGTTTTCAAGAGATGGAGGACTACCTCACATTAATGGCACAGAGGTGGTGCATCTGTTCACAAGGAATCTAGGCATGGAGTAAAGCCATAATTGGTTTTTTACTTTAACATACTGGACACATGCCACACTACACCATGTGACAATTCAAACTGAGCAACATCAGGGACGTTCACTGAGACATATGCAAGAAGCCTAGCCGCTTGTTCCATTTGTCTGCTAAGCCACCTTAATAGAAAAATAATCTTAGTATTTTCCCTCCCTGAAAAAAGCTGTGTTAGCACCAAGACAACAGTTAGTGTCCATGACTACCTCAAGGTTCTGCAACAAGTGTTTCAGCTTATCTGACCCTACAGTGTAGAAGTCTAGTACTCAGGACTGCAGTAGTTCTGTTACAGATCCCACAATTAATCCCTTTATTACATCTTCATGGCAGAATGATACTTTTACCTTTAGTTAAAGAGACAAGTATTGGATGTTCTTTCCCCTACTGTACAGTTTACCTATTTGTGGCTCAGAGACCAAGTCATACATCCAGTCACCAATTAGAACTGAGTAGTGTCCACTTCACTTTACAACTGGCTGCTGTTGTGATAACAGGCAAATGACCAAGTTGTTTAAGGTGTGGAGCTTTAGCTACTAGTTCAGTTCCCTTATGTCAAGGCAACACTTCTTCCCCAGGTACATTCAGTTCCTATACTTTAGGACAGAAGTGCTACTAAAAGAGGAATTGTGGTGACCATGTTTACATGATGCTTGACTTAGTGTTGCTAAGCTCTCCTATGGAAGATTGCAGAGAACTAAAGTAAAGTTAACATCCGCCAATTTGAATTTGGGTCTCCAGCATGGCTCCAACTCTGTTTGCTTTGTCCTGATTTATCATCTTCACAGCATGTTCTTTGAGGCTTCGCATTTCAATCCACCTGGATGTGTTTTAGATTGCAGACATCATGGAATGGCAGCAAGAAGGGCAGACAGCAAAGTGGAACATGTAGAAAAGTGATGTTGAGAAGAGGTCCAGTTATTCCATTTTTCCTTTTCTGGTTATGCCTAGTATGATGAAGAAGATTTGGGGTTAGAATGACTATAAGATAGTTTTGTTCTTAGCAGCTCCAAGCTAGTTTAAGCAATAAAACTAAAGCAATAAATAGCAAAACACTTCTGTTTGAAGACAGACAGTATTTCAGGGGAAGACTTAGAGGTGTGACAGGAATAGATTTACTTTGACAAGTCATGTTCTCTACTCAATGACGTGAAAGTTTGAATTACATTTGTTTCTAGTAATAAATTATATCCAAAAAATCCTTTATTCTGTTGTTTTTTTTAACATATCTGCAATTATTTAGGGGATTAAATTTCAGAATGCTGTATGGGGCACTGTGTGCTAACACTTTCCTAAAGAAATACTTGAAAGAATTTAGTTTGTCCCTCTGAGTTTTGCAGTACATTAAGTTTCCTCAAGGAAAGGAAATCTAGATCTATTGTAGGCTTGAGACGCAAGTCCATAGATGAATATAATCTTTATTTCTAAAAAAAGCGAATCTGGCTAGGCTTACCAAGTATGCAGCTACATACAAATCTGAGTAGAGTTGCTCTAGCAGAACTGTTCACCATACTTCAGAGGAGCATTAGAGTTATGGTACTGTAGTTTTTGTCTTATTAGTGAAAGACTTACCTGATCTAGGCAAATGGGTTGCCAAAAGGATCACCAAAAGGATCAGAAGGTGGTTTCAGAGATTCCTTCTAAGGAAAGAGAGATCATAGGCTCTTAGTGGATTTCCAGGTTTCACCAGGTTTACTTTGTATGGCTGTATCAGCTAGTTCCTGTTCCAAACACCTTCTGGATAGAATACTGCACAGTCACTGCTAAATACACCTTAATTGCACTGCTTTGACATGAGAAAAGGGCTATAAAACAGTCTTAGCAGTTGTCCTAGTCTGAGGCAGAAAAGCCATGTGTGCTTACTGCACACTCATTTGGAGCTGAGCCAGAGTAGTCATGATGAGAACTGTTTTAGCCTAATGCTGAATGTCTTAAGTCAGCATTCTGGAATTGATCCAGAGTTTCCACCAAGGGCTTAAAAGTGCTGTGCCCCAACTGGAGTGATGTGGTTAAGCCACTTCCTCCCCCAGGGGGTACTGAACACAGGAGTCTCCCATTTGTTCAGCAAGAGAGCTGCACAGTCTGCACTACTCTGTCTCCTCCACAGAAAGGTAAGGATAGCCCAAGTGGAAGACTTCCACAGCTGTGTTATTTTTCACAGTCTTTTGTAGCAGCTCCCAATACTGAAGAATTTGCTGCTGGGGCTTGAAGCCTGGGGAACTGGCTATGGAACCAAGCCAAATGGAATCACACTTTGTTAGCCATCTTGCAACAAACGCTCTCAGTTTAAATATTAGACTCAGACATGCAAGTTTTGTTCCACAGCCTCTTAAGCCAGAACTAAGCCAGTGCTCAAACACAGGCACCACTACTGTTAAGAAGGAATAAAGATCGGGTTTAAGAAAGGTTGAGTTTTTTAGGGAATTTTTTTTAGAGGCAAGGGGAAGGCCGTGATTTTTTTTAAATTTAATTTTTTTACTACTTACAGATGAGGCACTGAAAACTTCTGTTTTAGCTTGACTTTCAAACAGGCCATCAGCTGGCAGCGCACTTTGCCGGGGAACAGGCTTTGGTGGTTCTAAGGAAAAGAACATAAATCTCTTAAGTGATTATAGCAGCACTCAGGTCTGCTTGTAAAGCAACGTCAAAGCTCAACGAAATAGATAAACAAAAAAAATCCACTCAGAAGTCATTTTGAGTGTCCTCACAATTTTATCTCCTGCTTGGCACTTGCTATACTTCAGCTAGATGAGACTGCTAACGTTGCACAGACCTAGTTTACCTCATTCTAGTCGAGGCACTAGGTGTCAGTGTTTGGCCACTGACATTGATCAGCTCTGTAACATTAAGTCCTTCAACACTCTAACTTTTAGTTCTACCAGAAAAGATTAGTGATCAGCCATCCCAATCCCTGAGCAGCTATCCTAGCAGAAGAAAAAAAAAAAAAGAAAAAAGAAAATTATTTTACCAATAATTTTGACAGGCAGCTTACTATCTTCTGTCTGATCATGATCTGTACTATCTTGAGGAATACCTACTTTACTACTGAAATAATTGTTGAAAGCTCCAGAAGCACCTGAAATGCTTTGCTGCTCTCCTCTCCTTGCTGGTACTGCGGGTGGCTTTGTAAGCTGGAAGTCTTTGAACATTTCCTTGACATCTTTCATTTCTTTATCACCAAGGGGATCCAGAGCAATAAAAGCATCACTCTCTTTCTTGGATAGCTCCTTCTGAGGTGCAGTTCTAGGTGGTGGCTGAGGTGGGCTAGTTGTTGTTGACACAGAGGGCAGTACAGATGATGTCTGAGCAGGTACTGTTGAAGATGGAAACACACTACTCTGGAAGGGATTTGCAGCACTGGATGGCTGTGCCCATGAACCAGATGAAACTTGTGCTGGCTGTGCCCAGAGACCAGAGGACTGAGGGGCTGCTGGACCAAAAGATGCAGGCTGGTTCCAGTTTGGCACTGCAGGAGTTCCAAAGGCTTGAGTAAATCCTGTAGGCTGAGCAGGCATCATGGACCCGGGAAAGACTGATGCAGCCTGAGTGAATGCAGGTGCCTGTGTACTCCATGGTGATGGAGTTACTGGCAAGCCACCTGGGGGGAGATTGTTGTTACACAACACTTCAGTGATCTGAAAACCTCAAGTAGGAGCACATCAATTCCACCGAGAGTACCAGCAAAACATATTTCATGTACGGTTTGAAAACATCTGTTGATTTACACTTAAAAACCAAGTCACTTGGGGGAGACGGGTGGGGCAGGGAGAAGGACAGAAGCAGGTTAATATCTTTTACTTCACTCCATTTCAATCCCGGAAGAACAGAATTGAGGTTGATATAACAAAAGGAGGAACATAGTCCTAGCACAGAACTGACTGAATTGTTTGTGATAGAGTCAATTCTGTGTAAATGATTAAGACTCTGCAGCATGTTACTCTACCCCCAAGTAGTACTTGGCTCACTTGAACCAAAGTTTAAGCAAAAACCACTGTTCCAGTTAAGAAAGCAGAGTTTAAACCTCTATTCACAGAGCTTAACAGTTTGAGACAGCTAGCACATGAATTAAAGGGCATGGAGTAAAGTAAAATTGCACCCCTGTTTTGGTGTTAGCAGATATCTTAGACTGGAGCAAAACCTTTCACTTTGTGAACTAACCTAGACCAGCCAATGGAGGTGCTGTGGTAGGATTTGTTTTGAAGAGATCCAGTGGATTAGCTGGCACAGGTCCTGTCTGTGCCACTGAGGTCAAGTTAAGGCACTCTGTGGTTGGCACGAAGAAGTCTGAGTTAAATAAGTCGTTTGATGAAGTCTATAGAGAAAAAAAAAAGCTTTGTGAGATAGTATGGCCAAACACATGCTAGTATGATCAAGACTTCTTAAGTCCAGAGCTACAAGCTTCTATTTCAATTACAGTAGAGCAGAGAGCTTTGATGTATCCTTTGGAGACCACATATGAGAGTTTCAATCTTTACCATTTTGTTCAGGCTTACTGATATGCATAGCATTAAGCAGGTATGATATATAGTGGTCACAAGTCAACAGCAGAACAATAAAACTTAAAGTGACTGAATTATTTGCTATCATAATGAGCTTCCCTCTGCCTCCCATCTCTCTAAATATTCCTCCTCAGTCTGCAGTGACCCCTGCACTTTTGGCAAGGTTAGCAAGAGTTTTTCCTCATTTGCATGCAAGAAAAACGCAGCTGACCCCAAGCCACCCTGTGTCTAATCAGGCAAGTCTTTGAGACTGACCCCAGTAGGCAGGTACTGAGAAACTACATAGGTTTCTGTAAGCTATTACTAGTACTTCATTATCATAAAACCATAGACTGATGGGCATACAACTATCATAACAGGTTCTGGCATTATTTCAAGTGTCAATGTATGTAGCAGCATACTTACCAGACCTTTACAGAAGCATGGCAGCATTAAGGAAGAGAGTATATTGTTTAGTCACCATAACTACTATGAAGCATTCATGAAGGATAGAATGTATCACGGCTACAGAGAGGTTAGAGCAAGCATGGCAGGTAGAAGAGAAGTAGACACGTTGTGAGGCTGTTTAGCCATTTACAAGGTATAAAGAAAGAAAAGCTTCCCTCACCCAGCTTCTCTAAATAAAAGCATGCATATCATCATTAATTACTTGAACATTGTTCACCTTGACAGACCTCCTTCCTCTTCCTGGCTTGGTACTTTGTGGTGGTGGGCTAATTGTTATAGACTCATGTGACATGAGCTGGATATTGCTTTCAGAATCCAGCTTTACTCCATTCTGCAGAGATACTCCTTTGGAAGGACCTTCCACAAACAGGTTTGATGGAGCTTTAAGAAAGCCATTCTGTTCTCTTTCTGGTACCCCATTTGGAGTTCCTGCTGCAGGTGCCTTACTCTCAAGTGGCCACTGGCTTGTTAGTGCTTCTCGTTTGCCAGTTCTATTAGAAATCTGGTCAAACTGTTTACCAAAGTAGTCGATATCACCATTTGAAGCACCATTACCCGTTGGTGTCAAGGTACTCAGATTCTCCTTCTTCTGATCAGCAGATTTTAAAGAATCAAATGAAGTCAGTGCAGATTTGTCTGGCTGCGTGAAAGGATCATCACTGAAAGGGTCTGGATTAGGTGTAGGAAAGAAGCTGAGATTGGCAGAGAAAGAATTCTCAGGCAAGAAAGGTGGCTGTGGCTTTGGTTGTGGAAGAGAGGTTGTGATGCCATTCAAGAAGAGATCCTCTTTTGTAAAAGTCTGTTTGGTCTCAATTTCAGAATTTAGGTCCACTAACAGAATCTCCTTAGCTTCCTATTTGTTCAGAAAGAAAAATAAAGTTAGTTTTATGTAGGACTTGCTGCATAGTACATAAGCTCAAGAAAAACAGCTGCAAAAAGAGAGATCCTAGTATCCAATACATTATACAAAAAGCATTCAGTGTCACAGTGAAGTTGCACTAAAGCTTCATCTAGTAAGTAATTCTAGTAAGCACTGCTGCTATGGTCAAGGCACAGCTACTTAGTTTAACTCAATGTTAAAAGTACCTAAGTATCTCTTATTTAAACATCAGATTCTTGTTCTAGAGACCATAGAGCCATTAAGCATTAATTACACTTAGACTTATTTCAGCCAAGAAGTTTTAATTTGAGTTCTAGTTCTTTGTTTTGAAAAGTTGTGAAGTCACCCTGCCTTCGTGTGACTTCAAGTTGCAGCCTCATCTTTAGACTAAGATTGGAGAGCTGTTTGCTTGTAGAAGATGTTAACATGACAACTCTGCAATAAGTAGAAGCGTAAGGCTTGCTCACTAGTTCGATTGACAGCACCAGTTTTATCATGGCTAATGGTGGCTTGAAGTGCCAGAATAAACCAACAGGATCTTCGGGGTCTTACTGAGCTATAGCATGGTTTATACATAATTTTGTGGGGTTAGGACATGTTTTGAGACAGGGCTACTCATCCCTACCTACATCTAGAGTGTCCAGGACTCTACTCTGAGGGACTTAGTTATTCACTTCAGCTTTAAAGGTATTTAGCAGAGTTTCTGTAATAGTTCTCATAGCACTAGAGACAAGTACTGCTAGTATGTATTTTTAAAACATCTGACTAGAGAGAGGGCCCATGCAAACCTCATGAAATTCAGCAAGGCCAAGTGAGAGATCCTGCACCTGAGTCAGGGGAATCACAGACACAGACACAGGCTAAGCAATAAGTGGATTGAGAGCAGCCCTGTGGCTAAGCACTTGAGGTGATGGTGGATGGAAAATTGAGTATGAGCTGGCAAGGTGCACCCACAGGCCAAAAAGCCAATCACATCCTGGGCCGCATTCAAAGAAATGTGTCAGCAGGTTAAGTAAGGTGATTTTTTTCCCCTTTCCTGTCTTTATTTCAGCTGGAAAACAGTCAATTTTCTTTCTAGTAATTGCCGTGAAAGGAATGTCAATAATACTTAATGATTTTAGTTGTTGCTACACTTTTCAAAGACTTTTTTCAGCTTCCCATAGATGAACAGACAGAACAACGGAAGGGCCAATAAAATATTCCATACCATAGATGTCATGCTCAGTATACAAATGGGGGTCAGCCAGGGGGCAGGAATCCACACTCACTGCTTTGGACAGTGCCAATTCACCAGGCAGTGAAAGTGACCTGTGTTGTTATTATTTTTCTTTTTCTGTTATTGTTTCTATTAAAGTGCCTTTGCCTTTATCTCAACCCATGAGGGTATGTTTTCTCCCTTTCCCTCCTTTCCCCTGGGGTAAAAACACAACAACTCTGCTCTTGTGAGACCCTACGTGGAATACAGTGTTCAGCTCTGGGGCCCCCAGCACAAGAAAGACATGGGCCTACTTGAGTAGGGCCACAAAGATGATCGGGGGCTGGAGCACCTCCCCTGTGAGGCCAGGTTGACAGACTTGGGGTTCTTTAGCATAAAGAGAAGACATGGCTCCAGAAAAACCTTATAGCAGCCTTCTAGTACCTACAGAGCCTACAGGACAGATGGGAGGGACTTGTTATCAGTGAGTCTGGCAATAGCACAAGGGGTAATGGTTTTAAGCTGAAAGAGGGTAGATTTCAATTAGATATTATCAAGAAATTCTTTACTGAGAGGGTGGTAAGACAGTGGAACAGGTTGACCAGGAAATTTGTGGATGAACCATCACTGGAAGTGTCCAAGGCCAGGACAACCTAGTCTAGTGGGAGATGTCTCTCCCCACAGCAAGGGAGTGGGAAAAAGATGATCTTTAAGGTCCCTTCCAATCCAAACCCTTCTATGACTAACAATACAGTGTTAACTGTGTCATGCAGTCTCAAGAGACCACTGCTAGGTAAAAATGACATTAGCTATTCTAGTTAGTAAGTAGATAATATTGTAGCCCTAAGATACTAGTACAATGATAGCTAGACAGATGACTTGGTGCAAAAAGAAACAGGAACTAACAAAGCAGAAACAGATCTTATTACTAGGACTAACTTTGGTCTCAAAGCAACAGCCACATCAGTTAAGCTAGATTCTACTTACTGTAGGACTGCTCATGTCAGGAGGTGTTGACATATCCCCAAACAAGTCCATCTGTTCCACTCCCTTTAAGCCAGAAACATTGAAAGAATTGGTATCTGTTAGAATTCTTGTAAGAGCAAGAATCAAGCATTAATGTGGGGGGTGTCAGGGGGCTGATAGGTTTGCATGTTTTTTTTTTTTTTTTTTTTAAATCAAAATTACATTGATGGTTGGACAAGATGACCTTAAAGGTCCCTTCTAACCTAGAAAATTCTATGATTATGCAGATATGCTGTAAATATACCTATGAATAATGCATTTCCCATACAATGTGGAGATAGTCAGTTATAAACTCCTTTATGATGTCAGCAAAGGGTTCCTACCTACCAGCTGCATTTTGTCAGCCTGATCAGCAGGTAGTGCTTCGCACTACCGGAATATCAAAAATTGCCTTAAGCAAGGGACTCAGGGGCTTCAAAGAGCAAGTGTTGGAAGGAGTTAAGTATGAGGGAGATCAGTACCCAGTATATTTCTGTAGGCCCATTTTACTCCCATTTTAATGCAATTGAGGATCTGATATTGTTTACACTGCTAGCATTATGGAGGCAAAGTCAAAGCTAATTGTGTTGGAGCAGCATACTTAATCAAGCGAGGCTCAGTTGGAGTGACTTACCTCAGTCTTACTTGCTTCTTCACTCTAAAGAAGAGAACAATGCTTTTAGTACCTAGACATCATGTAGAATACCTCTCACTTTGGAGAGGTTACCAGATCTAGAAGATAATCAAACTGCTGGTATAAGTGCCAATCGATAGCTTTAAGTGATTGTGGATTTAGACATACTTCTGTGTCAAGTCTTACAAAAGCCCAAAAGACAAGCTAAAGCAAGCTTTATTTCTATGCAGACTGATGCAGTTTCTGTAGTTTTAATCACCTTTTTCTTGTAGTCTTCTTCCTTCTTCTTCATATTATATATTAGTTGGAATAGGTCCTTAAGATCAACAACTAGAGGCTCAGCCTGAAAAAGAATATAGATTTTAGGTCATCTACTGGAGCAATCTGTGAAGTAGTATAATCCAGGGAGCACCAAGTCAAACTTTCCAAAATGGTGCAACAGTAAGGTTGAGGTAACAGGAAAAGAAAGAGTTTGAAGGACTGTCTAGTCTCCATACTAGAGACGTTACACAGAATTCAAGAGTAATGAGGCAAAACCAGCTTGGAACTGTTGTTAACTCCGTGGAGAAAGTGTCTGTATTTGTGCTAAGCCTGCTATGTTTTTGCTAAAAATCTTGTAGTGCAGTATTTCAGAAGCACATGGCAAGTCCTAACCATACTTCCAGAAGTGCAGAGTTTATCCAAGCTCTCTGGCAGTCTCATGAGAAGACAAACATTTTGCATCTGTCGATTTTTTTGCAAAACTGAGCCTGGAGAAAGCTTCTATCGGTAATACTACATTTATTTCAACAGGCTGCAAGTAGTAAATTGCTGAGGCAAGCGTATCATAAGATCATCATCACCTCAAATGCACAGGGCAAACACCAGCTTTAAGTAGTACCTGTATCAAGATGAAAATTTAGCATGAATTACAAAGGCACTGGATTCCCTGCACACCCATTAACAAGACTGAGTGGTTGCTGAGATGGTGGCACGTTCATCTAGACCTATTTGGAACTTTTTCTTGAGGCATATAGCAACGGTGTCAATGCCTAGCATAGGAGAAGTCCCTCTGTTCAGCCACTAGCTTTCTCTCAAGCAAAGAATTTCTCAAGCAGTGAACAGGTCTTGGTGTTTACATCTGAGCATCATCCCCTCTTAATAAAGGGTTTTTAAACCTGCAACTGCAGGAAAAGTAATTTCAAGAGTTATCAGCTTTGACACACAGTATAGCTGCAAGTCTAGAGCTGCAGAAGTCCTTAATTTTCAGCTAGAAAAGTTTGTGTTAAGAACAATTACCAGGAAGTCAAGAGTTGCCTACAACTCAGCTAAGTTTATAGGCAGCACCCCACAGTGAAAAGCTCTCAGAGAACAGATTCCACTCCAGAGCACACACTGAAGGCTTTTGTACTTAATCAACAATTCCAGTGAAGCCAATACAACACAGGATTCTGATAAACTAATAAAACAGGCTTAAGAGAGAGTGTTATAACAGTTATTAAAGTGGTAATATTCTCCAACAAGGAGCCTCTCAGTCCCACATCTACTGGGTCTGAAGCTGCCCACAGGTTCTCCAGAGGGCAGGCAGGGATGTGTATGAAAAAATTATCAGCTCTGAAGTCTTGACTTGTCAAATCACTATTATAAGGACATTATAACAACAACATAAGTTAGGTTAGCTTAATAATTTAAAGTTCAGGTCATTTCATTCATTTCACATCAACAGGTATAGAGTGAATCATCAGTAAGTTTGCAGATGACACCAAGTTAAGTGGGAGTGTTCTGCTGAAGATAGGGTGGCTCTACAGAGAGACTTGGGTAGATTGGATTGATGGGCCAATGTTAATGGTATGAGCTTCAACAAGACCAAGTGCCAGGTCCTGCACTTGGGCCACAACAACCCCATGCATTCCTACAGGCCTGGGGAAGTGTGGCTGGAAGTAGGCAGAAGTAGGGAAGCAATTGTGCCCCTGTACTCAGCACTGGTGAGGCCATACCTCGAGTATTGTGTCCAGTTTTGGGGACCTCAATACAAGAGAGATATCGAGGTGCTGGAGCAAGTGCAGAGGAGGGCAATGGGGCTGGTGAAAGGCATGGAGCATAAGTCTTATGAAGAGCTGTTAAAGGAGCTGGGACTATTTATTTTAAGGAAGAGGAGACTGAGGGGTGACCTCATCACTCTCTACAACTACTTGAAAGGACGTTGTAAAGAGGTTGGTGCTGGTCTCTTCTCACAGGTAGTTAGCGATAGAACAAGAGGGAATGGATTCAAGCTGCAACTGAGTAGGTTTAGACTGAACATTAGAAAACAATTCTTCACAGAAAGAGTGGTCAGAGACTGGAATAGGCTGCCCAGGGAGGTGGTTAAGTCACCATCCCTGAATGTGTTCAAGGGTCATTTAGATGCAGTGCTGGGGGATATGGTGTAGGAAAGAAATTTGTAGAGCAGGGTTGATGGTTGGACTCCATGATCCCAAGGCTCTTTTCCAACCTGAATGTTTCTATGATTCATTTCAAAAGCTGCATAATACTCAGCAATAGTTCCAAGTAGCTTGTTTCCAATGTTGCTTCTGCACATGTTATTTTCAGAGACAAACTCCATATACAGGATTTCTTCATTGAGAAGCTTATCACAGAAGGATCAAAATCCCTCCCAGAAGCAACTAAAGAAGAGCAAGACCTGCCATTCACTGGCCCTGGAAACACTATTGCAAAAAGACTGTTTTCACTGCTGCACAAGACAAAGCATCATCAGAACTAGACTATTGGAGTTCTAACATCATTCCTGGTAATTTTGAGTTAAACTCTGCTAATTCTTGAGTCACATAGCCATTCTCATTGACAGTTACAAGCCACTGTACAGGATGGCCCATGATAATGTCTCTGCTAGCCTCAGTAATGAGGTAACTTCCATGGTGTATGGACACATTATATACTGGACTACAGAGAAACTGAACAAGATAAAAGCCATCGTCAATTCCTACTTTCCTACAATCCTCCTTTAAAAGAGCCTATCAATCTGCACTGCTATTCCTCTACACCTCACAGGGCTACCAGCAAAACAGTACACATGTTAAATGTTTATACAATATCATTACTCATAGCAAGTGGAAGAGGGTATCTGATCCATACCTGTTGTGCTGTTTTTATGGCAAAAAACTGGTGCTGGCCTTCTCCTCCACAAATATAGCCAAAGGCACGATTGTCTGTTACATCCCGAGCAATAAAGGAGATTTTATTTACTGGATGCTCATGCTCTATGACCTAGAATTGAAAAAAAAAAACAAACGACCCTAATGATTTAAATTGCTGGAGACATAATAGCTGCTCTTCTCTGTACTTAGAATGATTGAAATATTAGAAGGTTTCAGGTCAAGACTCTGATTTATTGGACTTTGACTAACCTCAATAGGATGTAACTATCTTTTTGGCAGGACACTTCAGCATTACACCCGATTTTTATATGTGGAAGAGGGGCATGATACAATTAATGAATCCAGTTCAGAGTCTTCTAGCTACCAAGCACCTCACTTCCTTATTCTTAAGAATCCCATTAAAAGAATAAGTCATATCTTACCCCGGTTTTCTCATCCATTATCTTGATACCATAGAGGGAGATGTTCACCCAGATCTTCTGTTTGTGTTGACCCTGTGAACGAGCTGCCACTGCCATTCCCTGAAGAGGGTGAATATCAAGAGTATTGGTGACACTTCTGTTAGGTTGAGCTTTAACTTGTTTCCTTATGTTTCTCATAAGCCTATGGCTGTGACTGTACTAGTGCTCATGTAGTTATTCCTATGCAACTGTACAGTTAGAGTTGCATTCCTCATGCAACATATGCCTGATGAGGTTTGAAGTGACACCTCAGAAATTAGAGCATGTTTTTGAGCTTTAAAAATATAAATAATATATATAATATATAAAATATCCCAGTTCACAGAACTGCTGCAGTAACAGCATCTTTACCAGCTTTCCTGACCTGACTGAAGCTGTATGAGTGTTCTGCACTCCAGAAGTAATTACCTTTGTTGCTGCAAGATCTCAATCTTTGATTTATCTATATCTCTTGGTGTCACTATTACCATAGGATGACAACTCAAACTTTGAGTTCAGTGTTAAATTGCACAGAGCTCCCTCCTCCCCTTCCAAAACCCAAGCTCCCTATTTGTGATCAATTTCACACTATTATCATCCGTCCTGGATGCCTACAAGTGACCCAAAGGAGCATTCCCAAACTGTTAGAAAAACACTGTCTTTTGAGCAAGGGGCTACAGCTTTAGAAGTAATAACAGAACCATCCTAGACAAATTTTACTCTTATTACTATGATATGATTAAGCTGTATTTGAAGTTGTGCCACAGTGGCCATTGATCTGCTTTCTTACATGCCAGCTCAAGCCCTTACCTTCAGCTTCATCATCGAATCCTGACTCATTTTGTCTCCTCTTGGCTCTGGGACATCATCTATGCCGATCAGTTTAGCTTTGTATCTTACACCATCACCTTTGAATCTAGTCCAGAGAGATTCATCTGTCTTTTCTAGCCCTGGAGGCAGAGAAAAGGTTTATTTTTCTAAAGAGAGAAATGTCTGTGTCATGGCTTCAAGATCTTTTAAAAAAATACAGTATGTAAGTCCATATTAAAACTGTCCCTTGAGTATAGCCAAATAACCACCTTAGTTTTTCCAGTACTGCATGCACTGCAATATAGCCACTCCATCAAGGTCACAATGCTCTTGCAGAACCTGGCCTCAGTTCAAAAAGTGAAGTCCAGTGCTTAATATCTTGGAACTTCACAACAATTGTTTACCACATAAAAGGCTGACATATTTATAGGCAATATCTAACTAGGGCTAAGCAAAAACACCAAACAGAAATGGAACTTCCCATGGCCATACAGGATGCTAAGTACGTATTTTAGATGTTAGCCCTTAGTTCTAGTGTAGTCTGGTCTCTTCCTGATGTGCAAGAATTTCCTAGTAACTATGCTAGAACTTTCTATTAGCATCATTTTTACTAGTCCTTGTACCTCATCCCTGGAATCACTTGGAATTTTAGTTAGATTTGATATTTCGGCTGTTCTCACAGCTTCTTAGAACTACTTGCCTTTCTTCTCTGCATGCTAAACATAATCAGAGTGTACCTAGGTATATATTTCTGTATGAAGTAATTATATTGACATGATGTAATCCATTAAAGAGTCTATTATCTGATCTACAATAATTCTCATTAAATGAGTTTTCTAGCTTCCCTGGACTAAAATCTGCACCTGTGCCAAGCACACCACTCCCTCTCCGGAGGGCAAGGGAGCAAGTACAGATACAGGCTGATAGCCTCAAGCATAGTCCTCAGTCTGGTCATCTCCTCAGGAGGTCTTCACTTCTATGGACTTTTGGTGACTTATCAGACTTAGCAAATCATTCATTTAGCAAGTGGAACCGAGAGCTTTAGAATTTAAAGAAAAAAAAACCCCTACCTCTAGTTACATTTATTTTCCTAGCTATTTTATTCATTCTTTCAGTCAGCTTGATGCCTCAGAGCTGCTTTTAACAATGCTGTGAGTGATCTTAGTTTTAAGAAAGTGCAAAAGATTAAGGGCACTGACTAGAGGAGGTGTTCAAGAGAAGAATTTCTTACCTTTCTTTTTTTCCTTTTTTGAAGGTTGTGCTTTCGGTGGAGCCTGTTTCTCAGGCTGGCTGTTGATGGTAGTAGTTTCAGCTTCAGTAGACATGATGAGATGGTGGTTAGCTAGGTTTGCTGTAGGTTTTAAAAATTCAAGTAACAATAAGTAGGCATACCTTGAAGAGTAAGTGTTCTTTTAGACCTGTTAATCCAGTTTTGTACTTCTGAACACTGAAGCCCACAAATGCCTGAAAGTTTTAGTGGTGATCATGTAAAAAGTCTGAGTCACTGTCTGTTCACCTCAGGCTACAGAGCATCAAGTTATGGCCGCTAGGTGATGAACCCTCACCTGAGTAATACCTAATCAGTAGATCACACTGACCTACATCCACAGGCTGTACTTGCATAATCCTGTTTTAATCTATCAACCTTTAGCTTTTTACCCTTTAAAGCTATTTATAGAACCTCATATTTTGCTGTGTTCTCCTTCAGCCCTGCCACCTGCATCTTTGTAGTAGGATAGGGAATAAAGCAAGAAACATTAGCAAGGATCTGTTCCAAACACCCATGCAGATGACACCAGAACACCCAAAAGAAGCCACCAGATCTCATTCTTGTTTCTATAACCAACAAAAGTCTGAGGTTATACCATCCAACAGGTAAAAAAACAAAAATTCCTTAGACTGCAGAAAGATTGTTCTAGGAAAACAGCACAAAACAAACTGCAAAGCCAAAGTCCCGTGCTCTTGTCTTAACAGTAATTAAGTAACCTTACATTTTTAATATAAAATCCTGCAAGTTAACAGAAGCTATGGACAATTAAGACTTAACTCTATGCCACAAGACCCTTTTGCTTCTGAGATACAAAATATATTAGAAAAAAAAAAAAAGAAAATGGGCAATGTTTTGTTCCTATACCGTTGAAGTATTGAGTGACACCAAATAGAGGGACACATTGTCTTTATGGAGATCTCTACACCCAGCCAGAAAGAACTGGACATTCACTTCTGCTGCAGAAACTGCTCTTTGCATCTTCTCTATGGGATACTACAGTAGCTTCAGTTAGTCCCTTGAATTTTATGGTGAGGAAGCCAAGAGATTGTTTAGATGCTTAAGTAGTCAGGATACCGACCCTCTACCAGTAATCTCCTCTATGTCCAGGAAAGCAGCCACAGACCAAACCACCCCTTTTACCCAGCACACCATTTGAGACAAGTGCAGAAGCACTGCATAACCTCTAGCATTGGAAATTTGTAATTCTCAAGAGCTTATTCCTCATTTGCCTCAGCTATAGCTAATGCTTTATCCATTACTTGAAAGTTACTTTTGAGGTTTTGCTCTCACTCCTGGCTTCCCACCTTCCCTCAATTCATTACTAAGTCACTAGCTATAGACTAACTCATCTGGCTTGCCACTAACAAAGTAAGGAATGTCAATGCTTAACTGATTCTTAACTTAGAAAGAACACAAATTCCTAGGTCTTTAAGAGAGAATTTCACCTCCATTTCCATTTAGCTAGTTGGGAGGCTTTTAGGGAACTAACTGTTAATATAAGCGAAGTTCAATCTACCTGCTTACTAGATAGCAATGCATTTAGCATTGCTCAAGTAAATCGGAGATAAAAGTACTCTTATGGGAAAGATCTCTGGCAGCTATACCTGTTCTCCTCTGTAAGCAAATCATCTGGCCATAGTTAGGAAACACTTGACACAAGGAACAAAGGTGTTGCTGTGAAAATTTCAAGTGGTTCTGAGTAGAAGCAGATATTAGAGTAAGAGTTGATATAGCACACCATGATTATTTAGGAAATGTTATCACTGGAAGACTGGCTTGTGTGACAATTCTGACAATGAAGCAAAAAGGGGAACTATTACAGATTACACCCAACAGAGACCCTGCAGGCTACTTGCATCAGTACTAAAAAAAGGAGTGTGCCCATTGGAAAAAGAAAAATGGTAAAATGAAGCCAACTGAATTCTACTCTGAAATTAACTAGCTTTCTTGGTGTAGTTTTCCATGAAGATGTTCTTTAGACTTCATCATAATAAGTCTCTCCCTAGATTTATCAAGTCCTTCAGAAACAGAGAGGAAGGAAATACAGAGTTAAGGCTGCACTGTTAGTTAACCACTCACACCACCTAGACAGTTACTGTTTAGAGAACAGAAGGAATAGGCCTGGAGAAAACAGAGCTAAGACATGCTCTCTAGGAATTGAGTCATAGCTTTAGGATATTCTGCCCAGCTCCATGTTGGAAAGAAGAAAGAACCTCTAGACACTGAATCCAGCCTGTCCATCATTCTGCTTCCTCAATTTAATTGGCAGAGCTACACCCAGCTCTGGGCTATATACAGCCATTGTAAGTATCTCATTCTGAAGTAAAGTTAAGAGGCAATAACAAAGCAAATAACATAGGAAGAAAGAAACAAATATGCACAAGCAAGACCTTACTTTGACAAATGTAAAATGGTAGAAATCTAGATGGGCAGTTTCCATCTTTAAACTCTAGTCATCCATCCATCCCTCCATTATTGCCATCTGTCTGGAGGCCAGACCACTTATTTGCATACAGCCAGACAGCACAAGACTCCAAGGCGGAGGAAGATGGGAAGAGACACACAAATCTGGCTGAACCACGGCAAATAAAACCTTCACCTACTATGGAGAAGCTCATTTTCACTATTAGCAATGTAGTTTAAGGTTAGTGAAGGTTAGTGAGGGCTTTCTGCACAGGATATAGGCCATACTCTTCTACCTGAGGACTGGCACAGCTCATCTCACCTGGTGGGAGTTCACAGTACATGACAGTTATTTATCAGACCTTTGGGGAACTCAACGTCTTTGAGAATCAGGTCTCAGGAGCAAGACAATTAGGAAAACTAAGAATGCAAGGATAGACAAAAGGTTGCCTTGACACACACTCATATTTTAAATAGCTACTTCTCAACACCTTATTTAAACCACTATACCAGCATAAAATTGCCTCAGGTTTACCTTAAAATTTCACTGGAGTGGGGAACAACACTATGTAGCTTGAACCAGCAGTAATCTAGGCTACTTATGATACAAGAGTCCCAGCCACAACTATATTTGGATTCTATGCTTTAGACATAAGCTGTGCAAGATCTTTGTCGCACTTAAGTTTGGCTTACCTCAATGCAAAATGCCAGTGTGCTCTATATACAAGTAACTAAAATTAATTTAAGATCTTCTGTCTGTAGTTCTTGTACTTGCTTGAAAGCTTCATTTCACAGAAGAACAAGAGCCTAGAACTGTTCTATTACACTTGAATTCTAAGTTCACCTGAAAAGAGCCAGTCTGCAGTGTGGCAGGATTGGAGCTGCATGTGTATTTATACAATGACAGTCATGCCTTTAGTTATACTGGCATAGTGAAGATCATTCCCACGGCAACTATTTCAGCAGACTGTTAAGTGATGAATTTTGAATCTTCTCCATGTAGGCAAGTCTGTTGCTACCATCTCAGCTTAATTACTCACTATGCAGTTGCATGGCCCATTTAACTGCTATTCTAAATGCACTATTTCAAAAGTCTTAGACTGTAGATTTAGAGATGTTGCTACCCTGTGAGAAACACCCCTAAGTCGTGCCTGTATCAGTAGATATACAACAAACATTTTGTTCACCCACTTTTCAATTTAAGTTGAATTGAAAAGTCCAATTAAGTTAAGAGACCGCTAATGGTATATTCCTCCTTGCCTTTTAGGATTATGCTGTCAAGAACAACTACTGAATCACTTCTTAGGGAAAGGCCATTTCAGGTCCTCAATACATAGGCCTTTAAGTATAAGCTACTGTCTTATGTCAGGCAACTCTCCATTCAAGCATTTCACTTAATTTCCACACACCTGCCCTGGGCAAAGTCAGTCTTAAGACTTTGAACATACCATGCTCTTGGTGTCTTCTCTGTACTCCCTACAAGGTCAGCTGTTGGTAGTAACAAGTCATCCTTGAAATACCTGTTTCTTAGCAAGACTTGAAGCACATGCCAAAAAATTTTGTTGAGTAACATTTAGTTTCCCTTAAGAGATGCTTTCACAATTATCCCTTATTTGAGCAAGGGATGGCATCACAGCAGCTAACCTTAATGATTATATTTTTGTCTTGTGCATGGGGCATTGAGAATCTTCATTATGGCTGTAATCTGTCAAGGGATTTAAAGACTGGACAACAATCTTCACTCAACAGGCAGGCTTCTTCCCCTCAGTAGACAAAGATAATTGCCTCAATGTTGATAAAAGCTTGTTTAAGAAGAGGTTAGGGACGCTGAAGAAGTCAGAAGCAAGGCAGATAAACTAAACATCTGCATCAACAGTCTAATACTTTGTCCTCTTCACAGCCTGTGCACCTTCTTTGTCCCTTGATACGGCAAGTACATGATTCAGCTTAAAAAGTTATTGCACGTAAATATTAACCTCAAATTAGAATCTGAGAGGCCAGCGAGGCCAGGAGTAGCTTTTACTGCCAAGTGCAATATAGTCTGTTAGGATGAAGTAGTAACCGGAAACACAGCAATAGTGCTGAAAGTGCTTTCAAGACAGGTTGTTCCCTCACCCATGCCTTCTTAATGAGTTTGTCAAGTTCTTCTAGTTAGAAGGTTGTATCATGCCCTGCACAATGTATCCTTAGAAATATCTCTAGCCATCACGTTCTTGACAGAAGAGCTGTTTTCAGAAGGCTGGTAAAGAAGCTGTTCATTTGAGTGAATTCAAGACTTCAGTTTTGCAGGCTGAGGAAAGAGACTAAAGGCTATCAGCAGTACATACAACGACCAGCAAGAGTCAGATCTGTAAAGCCAGATACATTTAATAATAATGGACCATCTTGACTAGGAGCATTCTACCCACATTAGCAGTATAACAGTACATTTATGTGAGCCCTCGTATGACTGACTTACATTTGCATCTTAATAAATCACCATATGCGTAACTGACTATCATATTTTCTGCCTAGCTCCTGCTGCAATGGTAGTGCCCTAAGTAGCCTTGAGAAACACTAGGCATGCATTAATAAATCAGAAACACATGCATGTGCTGTTCAGACTTTTGCCTTTTAAACAGGATCACTCATGCTGAGGAGCCAAATAAAATATCATCTTAAATGTTTTGTTTCATTACTAGAACACCCATTGCTCTAGCATCTGACAGTGTCCAAAAGTTCAAGTTGAATAAACCTTCTGTAATATGACAAGATTACTATGATTTAGATGGAAGATTCCAGCAGCTTGTCCCCATTCAAGCACTACCATTAGTTTGCTTCCTCTATTAGATCCAAGCACTACCATCAGTTTGTTTCCTTTACTAAAACAATTGAATCAGTCTGTTAGGAAGTAGCGTAGCCAGTGACTAATATACATGAAACATACCAGCTTTACCTGCAGGTAAGTAAAACCTGATATGCATTGTTCATGCTTATAAATAACAAGTACCTGCTTGAAAGAACACAAGTGGTGGAAGAGAGTTCATAGACAGCTTGGGAACTGTTACACTCCAGTTTATGCTGTGTCTGGACTGCAAGAGCAGCATCGCTTGCTAGAGAAATAGCAGTGCAAGAGCCAGTATTTAGCCAAGTCTAACCCAAGCCCCTGTGGTTATTCTTGTAAGAGAGACAACTGAAAAGCATATTGACCAGCCTTGCCTGACAACTGAAACTATCTGTCATTCCCTCAGTCAGTAAAGTCTAGATTAGTGACATCCCCACCGCTGTTTCTCCTGTGATTCCTTGATAACAGAGAAACCAAGACCAGTGTATTCAGCTGAAGTTCAAAAATATCTGTTTAACTGTCTTGTTTAGGCTCTAGGTAGCTGGAAACACAATTGGTGGTTAAGGCTTGGTATAAAGGCCTCAGTTAAGCTGGGCATTTGGTCTGTTGGCCACAATATTTCCAGACTAACAGGATTTTATTTCAGGGATCTTTTCATCCAACTTTAATGTTCTGTCCTCTCATCTATGAGATGGATCAATACTTTGCTGAGGTATTAAGGTGGTTTTATGTAAAGGGCTTCCTCTGCCAAGAGGAATACCCTTTAGGAATAAACTACAACTGTACTTACATATTGCAGGATATGGCACACAGTCCAGAAGTGTGGTAATGGACGCATCAGGGAATACCTCCTTCATGCTCCTCCCTTCCTCCAGTACCAATGGCGAAGCAGATAAAGATCTTAGTACTCTAATTAGTCATGTCAGCTACAGATGTTAGCATGTACCATTGCTGGCGCAGGATCATGCCTGTGAAACTACCCAGACACCTTACCATTTCAGTCAGTTTGTCGGCTGCTATTTCATCAGCTGAACAGAAGTCTGTTCTCATCATATCATATCAAGAACATAGAAATTCAAACTAAGTTCCCGAAAGTGTTTTCTTCACACTTGAATCACAGCCAAGTGAACATCACTAAGTTCACAGCTGGAACCAAACAGGTCACTCTGTTCAATGGTGCAATTGGACCAGTACTTTTTGCCACTGTACTATGCTTCTGAACACATAATTTTTGATTACATAATTAGTTAATTCTCAAACCAGCTACCAGGCTAGCTCTAGATTTTTCTTCCACTTGGCATGGAAATAAATACAACTGTTACAGGAATATTAGAACAGAGGGTTCAGGAAAAGTCATGACCTGTTTAAACAAGCTGCACCTTACTAACAAGTATTGCCCTCTGCTTCCTTTAAAGGAAGCAAGGGAAATGCTTTTCATGAGCTTGTGCTGCCTGGTTCCCTGAAGACTTCATCTCAAGCTGAAGAGAACCAGTACTGTTATAGTCTGTTGGATGAAGTTATTCTTCAGCTAGGAACTTCAGTGTCCAATAGTAGTGTCCAGACACCTAGCTAATCCATCTCAAATTATGATTTGTTGCAAGATGCTACGCTATTCCTGGAACAAGTCTTGGTAGCAGCCTTTCCAACATCTGTTCAGCATTTAGCATTCCAACCTATTAGTTCACTTCTTAAGTTAAGAAACCCTTTCACTCCTAGTACTAGCAATACCAGCAGCTGAATTCCAGATTCTTCTTTTAGAAAGAGGTTGACAGATATGCCAGTATGGTCTTTCTTGATAAAGTGCTATTCAGTTGGTAATGCAGGCTTAATATTAGACTTCATACTTGTATAATCTAAAAGAAGTTTTTTCATATCAGTCTTCCAGAAAGACTGCATGCTTTGCAGCCTGCTAAGCAGCCACCCCTCTATGCCACTCTATCCAGTTTCCAGTGTTGAAGCCTCATAAATCAGTAGCCCCTGAGCCAGAGGTCAGTTGTCTGATCAAACTATCGCTCAAAAAAGCATCACCTGCCTCCTCACAGCATAAGGAATCCCAGGCAATGTGCCTACAGTGTATACCCATTGATCTTCCATCAACACAACTTGTTGAGGCTCACTGGATATATCAAACAACCTAGAAGCAAAGCAGTGGTTAATCAAGGCAGCTAGTGTTTATTCAGATGCAAGTTAGTCTCAACTAGACAGCAACTCAAACACTTCGTTTCCAACTGTAGTCCTAATATCTTCCTTCTAGATTGTTTCTGATGTTTTTGCTAGTTAGTAGAGCAAAGGACCCTTGCCAATAACCATGCTTTTCACCCCCGTGCTTCGAGCAGGAACTTGATACATATTGAAGCTGTTATCATAGGTTATTTCAGCTGCATGCTGTTAACTGTCCAGCGCTGGCAGAGTTATCCCTCTTTACAGTTTGGGTGTGTGCAAGCTGTACTGAGAGATATTGCATATGTTCTGTATAGCCTGTGTTGAACTGTAAGTGTTCTATACCGATTCACAAATGTGTCTGTATGAGCAACAGGATTTTGCTGTATTATTCTTGTGTTCACCCAACCTAAACCCATGCAGTCCTAGCCACAACATCAAGTGCTGCAGTTTGCTTACCTAGCCTGATGATCCCATAAGCAGTTCAACTCCTGTCCTTAAACATTAATTTCAGCAGTATATGCACCCAGCCCCCAGCTACAGCATCACTCCTTTATATCAACTATATCACTGGCACAAGAGTCACTCCATAGTATCTTGTAACAGATGCAAGTTATGTTCATGATGTGTTATTAGAAGACAGATGAAAGTTCTGGTTGCACCTTATGAAGGCAGGCTCTTCTATAGCAGTTTCAGTCCTCAGATATATGAATGATACTGATTAATCCAAGGGTTACCCTTGCCTTCAAGATTAGTCATTACCAAGGGGCCCAGTTCTTCCTTGTATATACAGCAAGGCAGGCAATGAATAACCAAACAAGACAGATGTAAAATGGTGGTAGAGAAAGCTCTATACCAGAGGTAAAAAACGATGAACCAGGGTTTTCAGAGCTATATTACATCTCCTTCAGTGGTTGTCCTACTAAACAAGTTAGTAAAGTTTCAGAGATAAGTATTCTGCAGGAAGTTTCCCTATTAGCAATTGTAGTTATATATTTATGATGTACATTAGAGCAAGTTTACATTATTGCTCCTAAATCCAGACTCTCAAGTAATCCTGACCAAGCTAAAATTCCATCTCTATGTTGGCTTTCATACCGTGTTATGTAGATGTCTCCCATCCATCAGAGGCATTCAAGAAGTGTCAGCCTTCAATATGGCTCTACAGTTTAAGCTCATAACCAGGCTAACAGCTGTTTGCAGATAGATCTGCTATTTGAGCTACTGCAAAACTAGTCATTATTCATATAGTGCCCTCCCTAAAAGCACAAATCACTCTCCTCTGAAAGAGCACAGATGATGCCTGTGTGGTAGACCTACAGGTTGCAATGTTAACACTACATCCTCAGTGTTCTCAACTTGTCTTATCCCTTCTTAGGCAGAAAGAATCACCCATATGTGTTTTAGACATAGGGCAGGGACACTTGCTCTTGTGTAACATGTCAGTGTTAAGAGTCTAGTACACTTTGCTAGAGGAGCCAATTCCTAGGTCAAATTGTCAGGAAGTCTCCTCACTGCCAAAGTAAAGGTCTGTTACCCTGTCTCTCAAGCCTACTTTTTCAAGAGATAATCCTCATCAAGTATTTCACCTCCCATTTTATTGCTTAAGGATGCAACATGAACTGCCAGAGCAGCAGGAAATTCAGCTCCAAGGCCAATAGCCTGTCCTTAACTGGCCCTGAAGTATCTGAGGTTTAAGGTGACATGCACCAGCTATGAAGCTTTATTAGAAGCTTTTAAGAAAAAAAATCCCACAGATAGTTGGGAGTCATGGTCTGCAAGACATGTCAGCTGAGACCCTTCATCCTCAAGCACCCCATAGCATATGAAAGGCATATCTTTTCTGAAGAGGGGAACTGAAATCCCCTGCCCATCAACCAGGGCAAGAGTTAGATGGGAGAAGATGCTTTGTTCAGCACTCATCTACCCAGCTTGTATAAACAAGCTAATCCTGTTGAAACTGGTACTTCTTGTTTATTGACTAGGTCTGCCACTATGCTTTATCCAGCTTCTTTATAACCCTGAGACCCTTGAACCCAGATATAGCCTCAAAACCAGGTTTCTAAAGTCAGTTTGTTTTTTCAGTTGTGCTACCCAGATACCTTATTATATCTGATCCTTCTAACACAACCCAAAGTTTTATTACTGTGGAAACCATGCAGAGGAACACTAGTGGCTTATGCTTTTCAGAGCAGAAGCTCATTAAGACCTCTTAGCATTCCTCCTCTCCTCCCCAGGAGGCAGTCTTGATTCTACTAATAATCCCTTAGTTTACATGCAAGATCTAGGTTTTTCTTTATAATCCTTGCAGACTACAAGTTACCTGCATGCTATCTCTTAACTTCTTTTGACAGACTCTAGCCAGCAAGCAGGATTTGCACCATCAGTACGGTTTCCAGAACAAGCTGCCTTTCTCTGGATGTGGAATTTATTACTTCATTGTCCAAGCAAATTCTCACTTCTGTAGTGCTCACATATTGCTAACCTTGCTGAATGAAGTCCACATTCATTCCCAAGAACCAGGTTAACCCAGCAGGTCACAGAAGTGTCCTAGCAGTCTAAAGCTCACCAGGAGAAAAGAGCACCAATAAGAGAGAAAAATCTGTAGGTTCAGCAACAATACTCAATGACTACAGCATATTATGAACTTTTGTTTACTTCATGTCTCAGGCTATGGTTTTTATCCTAAACATCCTGTCCAGACATCAGCCCTTGGTGAGTGTCATTCCTTGACACTAAGTATGTTTATTTGCTTTCCCACAGAGACAAAGATCTAATGGCTCTTTTTGATACCCTTTGCATATATTATATTCACCTGTTTGGAGTGTTCTTTCCATACCTGCTTATGAAGCAAAGGCAAGAAGCACTTAAGCAAGAAGTACATCCACAGCAGCTAGTGGTCTGCCTTGTCCAATAATAGGGTTATGCAGGCACTTTGCCAACTAGTACTCAATGACAAAGTGGGTTGTGTACTGAACACCTATAGAGATTCTTAGAGCAGAAGGCACATCTCCAGTGATGAAGATCTCTACCTTCATGAAAGCAAACATGCAAGTTTTTCCCTTTGGCCCATCCTTCTAACTGACAGTACCTGGGCACAACTTCCGTCGCTCAGACAATAGTTTTGTTTGAAGTAGAAAAGATGAGAAGTATTATAAGCCACAAGACTATCAGAGTAGTGCCTGCCATTCCCCAGTCTCCTGTCTGCAGTGACAAGTGCACAAGATCATGTTAGATTCCCCTCAAAGAGCCATCTCCTTTATTTAAGACTTATAGCATTCACACCATTTTACCCTTAGCCTCTGTTCTGATGGTTCACCTGACATTCATTTAACACTCACAGCCTCCTTACCATTTCTACCACTTGATAATAGTAACTGTTGAATTACTATTAACAGAAATTTCTGCTTTAGACTTGACCACATCCTCAGACCATTCAGAGGTTTTTGGAAAGAACAAGAAACATTGTTGGATGTGATGCTTTGAAAATGCATGATGGATGACTCCCTCAGACAATCCTCCCTTTTCTCCCAAAGTATATTCTTTGGTTTCTGATTCACTTCTCCGATTAGCCCCCTACAGCTTCACTCCTGATGGAAGCTAACCTGAAGGCCTGCTCGCACTATAGCTGCCTAGCAGGTCACTATTACATACAAGGACATATTTTCAGTTTACCAGTGCCTGGTCAGTCTTCACAGCTATCTAGAATATGTAGCTTCATAATTACTTTTCTCTAATTGAATTCACACCTCTATTACATCGATCTATACAAATATTTCCATCCCTAAACATACTTATGCCCTTTCCTTAGCATAAAACAGGCAAATCTAAGCCTACATGCTCTCAGATTTGCTCCACTTTGGGCAGCCTTGTTTGTGGAAGTTAAAGACCCGAGGTAAAAAAAAAAAGTAGCATTTTCAGGCAAGCTACCTTCAGTAAGAGAAGATTAACCACCCTACCCCCACCAAAGAGTCAAGTTAATCCTATCTTACCAAAACAAAGTTAATCCTATCTTACTAATAGCTTTGTATGCTTCCCTAGTAAATGCTCAAGCAACTGGCTTGTATCTGAGTGTATCTGAATGGCAGAAGCTCTGGTACATAGAAGTCCAGCTGTATTGGCAACACCTGCATTTATCTTAGGTTGGAGCAGTGCCCGAGCTCTGAGCACTAAGTGCCATCATATGATGATCATTAGACTTTAAACCTCACCAGCTGAGAGGTCAATTTCTCTGACAAGGTAGAGGACTTATTCCAGTAAATCCTGGACATCTTTAACTATGCCCATTTACCACAGACACATTAACATCCTGACCTTCACCAGCAGACACAGGGGTGCCCGGCAAGGATGCTCAGTTCAAGAAAACAAAAACCCACCCCCGTTTCACAGTATCCTAACCCTTTCCTCCTCTCTGCTACTAGCGCAATTCTTTCATATCAGCTATTTTTGTGAAATTTAGCGTTGATATACTACTTTTTGCTTAATTCCCTCCTCTGCACACACAAAAAGTGAAAATGCACGTTCATTTCGCTTTTCGCTCAAGGCCCCTCAAGGCGCCGGCCCTTCCGCGGCTTCTACTCCGCCTCAGCCGGGACACGCTCCCCGCAGCCCGGCTTCCCCTCTGCGGGGCCGGCACCCCCCCGCCCCGCCAACCGCTCCCGGGAGCCCGGCCAGCGCCGCCACTTCGCCGGCACCGGATCGCGGCCCCACCGCAGCCTCCTGCCCGCCCGCGGGGAGATGCCGGCGGCCGAGTCCCGGCCCGGCGGCGGCAACCCCTCTCCTCCCGGCGCCCCCATTTCGTTAGCCCCCAACCGCAGGCACACACTCGGGGAAAAGCGGGGGGGAGATGGGGGGCGCACACACCCCTCCACCACCACCACCTCCCGGTGACAAACCCTGTCCTCCCCCCCGAGGCTTTGCAGGAGCCGAGCCCCGCTCGCAAAGCTCCTTACGGGCTAGATCCGTGCCGCTCCGTGCATGATCCGACGGCTGCTGGTGGCCTGGCCGGGACCGGGGGCCCGGTTAAATATTCAGTTGTACTCTCGCCTTCAGATTAGTTAGCCACTCACAGCGAGAGATATGGTTTTAATCAGATGCTGGCAGCTGAGGACTACCCAGGAATGTGCTATGATGTTTTTGCTGCTCGGTCCCGGCTACTCCCCCTCAACGTGTCGGTGCTCACAGGCTTAACCCCTTGCGAGCCGCCGCTCCAGCCCCTGCTGCGGGGGGGGGAGGGAAAGGGAAGGAGAGAGGGAGCTGGGGCAGCTGCCTCCCGGGAGGGGGTCGGAGCCCCACGGAGGAACACACCGGGAGTGGAGTGGGGTGGTGTGGGAGACTGGGGGCCCTTGCGGGGGCATCAAAACCTGTGGCGCCCACAGTTTGTAGGGTACAGGTATGTTATGCTTCTTTGGCATCAATGGCCCCAAAATGCTCTTCTGAAAAATGGGTCCCTTCATGTGTTTGCATGAATGTGGTGGGTGCAGTGGTGATGGTAAAAAAAAAAGCCAAGGCCAAACCAACAGCTTTTTTTTTTTCCCTTTTTTTTTTTCTTTTTTTTTTTTTCCCCAAACCATCAAACCCAAAATACCACCTTCTGCACCCACAAATCTGTGGCTAGCTGAACCAAAATATTGGGTCAGTGCAATTCAGTTTCTGGGTCACATCCAGACCTGACCTTTGTACTTCCCACTCATCTTTATTCAGACATCTATCATGTTTTGTTTCCCAGAGCAGTACAGCTGTTTTCCAACTTGTATGAAAGAGCCTCTGATAAAAAAATCACATTTTTGTCCTTGTAGCAGAACTTATTTATTTTTTTCTCAAGGCTGTAAACTTAGCCTAACATCTATTTTCTCAAAACAGTGCAAAATATTCCTGTTCAAAACTGTGATATTGCTCTCTGCAGCAATACCCTATTTAAGAAGAGAAAAAAAGAGCAACTGTTTTCTTGCAGTTTTAATTTATTTGATAGATATTTCTAAGTATTTTGGAAGAGGAAAATATTTAGTACAAAATGATTTTGTCAGGGTTCAGAGCTGGTGGATGCATTTGTTCATCATCCACATCCAGAGCTATCAAACAACACAATACTTGCCTTGGTATGGTGTGGTACTCTTCTTTTATGAATAGCAAAAATGGTAGGAGTCCTGTGCCTGGGGGACTAAAAGCTGATAGTCGTGTCTCACTTGCCTCTGTCTGTCTTTCATTTCAGAAGTGCTAATTTTAACCAAAAAGGACACTAGGGACATATTTTTATACACTAGCCTAGTGTTCACAGAAGGAAGTGCATGCCACATAAGTAAGGAGGCATTTGCTGCAATTAACAGGTTGCTGGCTACGCACATGTTAGTATTTGTATGAATTCCTCGGGACACTGTTGTATTCATGTTTAATACTGTTGTATTTGTACAGCCTGCACCGCACTGTACATTGTTTTGAACACCTTGTGCTGGACACCTACCAGCAGCACTGGAGCTTCTTGGTCCTGGGGCAGTATGTATTTCAAAGAATAATACTTTGCTCGGCGTGCTTTGTTGGAGTTACACAGGCTGCCTAACATGAAGGATGACATTGTGCCTAGTTTACACATGGTGCAGCAACAAAGCAACTTCTACAAAGCAGCCCAGCCTGCTGCTGGCATAAGCAGGATTACCATTTGTGCTTTGCCCAACACAAAGCCCAGGCGCATTTCACTAAAATACCTTGACTAGTTGCACTAGGGGTTACAACTATGATTTATACTATTTGTTGTTGAAACTTGCAAGAAATGAAAATACTTTTAATTTTCCAATAGAGAGCAGTTTAAGAGTCCTTTTTTAGGTGCAGAAAAATTACCCCCACTAAAGAAATGCCAAGAGGTCCTTCACTATTTATCTGCACTTGGGACATCAATAATAATCTCACAGAAAAACTTTTTTACTGGTAAATGGTTAATAATGAACTGGAAGAAATTACATTTCCCTTGACAATAAAAAATGTCTGAAGTCTTGAAGGACTGCACTATCTATTTTGTAATTCAACTTAGAACGGCTCCCCTGATGTCCCACATTGCTGAGCTAAATGCTAAAATTCAGAACTGTTACATTAAACATGTGTAATAGGATTGCCTTCTAAATGTAGGAGGAATCCAGGCAGAAAGCCCCACAGCAATTCAGTTATTTCGTCTCTACTGCACTGCAGGACGTAAAGGGTATGCTTTACACTTTAGGAAAAGTAAAAGGATTTTTACTTCTCTATAGTAAAACCAGAATCAAATGGACAATGACTGTTACAGCTTTAAGCTTGACTATTAAATGATTATAGTTGAGAGGGAAAGTGCTGTTTTTCAGGATGATGACATTTTTTTTCCTCATATTTGTTGTGTCTGATCTTACTGTTGCTGGCATAAGTTCAGTCCCTTCCCAAGGTTTTTTTTGTTTTAAGTTAACTGCTTATTGTACAGAACAATATCGGCCTCAGCACTTCGCAAACACAAGCCGTTTTTCAGCAGGTCTAAAATTACCTTGAAGTTGCAGCTGGAAACCTTCACCTCAGTGAGATTTTCTACCACTTTTTTGGATGTTAACTCTGCCCAAACCACACAGTCTGTCATTAGGATCACTGGCATTCCAGTCTGGGTGGAAACTGGGGTAGCGACATGAAATAAAAACACCAAAGTGTAGAGACCTTCGGAAGACATCAACTTTCATGAATGCCTTGAAAGGGGTATCAGTAACAGTTTGTGAAAAATCTGCTTGCAGCAAAGCAATGTGGTAGCTAATCTTGCGATGGCTTGCTCAGGAATGCATGGTTTATTATTAAAGTAATCTTTTAAGATTTTATTGGAATGTGCTTCCACAGTGCTGTCGCTGCCTTTGTGGGCTTCACTATGTGTGTGTCATCTTGTCCATAATTAAACTTTTCATTGACAGATCCGTGACTTTTTTTTCCTTCAACCTCCCACTTTGAATGCTGGAATTTCATTTGAACTTTAAATACTGCCTTGGAATTTGCCATAAGGTAAACTGCCTGCTCATATACACTTCCCTGTGCTGCTACAGATGTTGCAGACACAGAATAAGTGACTGAATGTAAGATGACTTGCAAACTTTTGTCTGTGTTAAAAAAAGGCTGTCATGAATGGTGTAGTTGTTCTGATGCTCAAGCTGTCCCTACAGAACTCTCATTTTAGAATATATATGCGAATAAAAATGAATGGAAAACTGGCCTAGAATGTACATTTTCAGTGAAGCTTCACAGCTGTCAACTGGAAAAGGCAAAGTGTGTCAAAGGAAACATGAAGGAAGAATTTGTTCTTCAGACTTTGGACTTCTCAGCAAAGTTTCTCATCTGACTTGGACTTGCTGACCACTTCTTTATAAATTCAGTTAAAGTCCACAGAATATCTGAAGCAAAAAAGCCTCCCTAATATTTTAAAATCTAATATTACAATCTATAATTCATTTTAGTATAGTTCTAGGCATATCTCTGGGAAGTGCAGTCCACACAATAACAGCCTTGGTACTCAAATGCTGGATAATAAACAGACCTCAAACTTGTCTTGGAAATAGTTTCTCCTGGAATCAAGAATAGACTCGAATAATTATGTAAATGAAGGATTGTTTCTTGAGGCCCAAGTTTGGGTGTCTCAGGCTTTGACTGCCACAGGGATTTAAATTTAAATTTCAAGCATCAAAAGAAGTGTGGCCAGAAGGTTGAGGGAAGTGATTCTCCCCCTGTACTCGGCTCTCACTCTGCTCTCTTCCCTGTGGACTTCATCAGCCTTTGGAGTCCTCAGCACAAGAAGGACATGGATCTGTTGGAGTGGGTACAGAGTGGGACCATGAAGATGATCAGAGGGCTGGAGCACCTCTCCTATTAAGACAGGCTGTGAGAGCTGGGGTTGTTCAGTCTGGAGAAGGCTCTGGGGTGATGTTATAATGGGCTTCCTGTGTCTGAAGGGTGCTGCAAGAAAGCTGGAGAGGTCCTCCTTACAGGAGTGTGTAGTCATAGGACAAGGAGTAATGGCTTCAAACTGGAAGAGGGTAGATTTAAATTAGACATAAGGATGAAATTCTTTACCATGAGAGTGCTGAGACACTGGAACAGGTTGTGGATGCTCCATCCCTGGGGGTGTTCAAGGCCAGACTGGATGGGGCTTTGAGCAATCTGCTCTAATGGGAGGTGTCCCTGCCCATGGCAGCAGGGTTGGAACTTGATGATCTTTAATCTCTAATCATTCTAGGATTCTATGAAACTGGTAATATGTTCAGCCATTTAGAAGAGATTGAGCAGGAGAAATGTAAGAGCTATTGCCACTCAGCTGATGTACAACATCTCTCACAGTCTGTGATTTAACTGTCTGCAGTGTGGGGTAAACCCAATTATTTTGTCTTCAGTGATCTTTGCTAACAATTAAAACTCACCTCTCTCTCAACTAGGGACTCTAATAAGTAGCTGAGAAAGGATAACTTCCCATACTTCAGGAGGAGATGGTGAATTTTAGGACTAGAAGCTCATGCCTTACCATTGTATATAACTTTATATATATATGTCTCTCCATATATAGCTCCAGCCCTGTGGTTCTACAGATTCAATGTGATCACCCTGCACAATGCAGGCCTCCAAAACAAGAGACACATTGTGGAGTTGTTAATCAGTTTTTCATATTTCCTCTCATCTGCACCATACTTTGCCTCGGGCCTGTAACATGCTTTTATGTTACACATGCTTTTCTGTTACACAATGGTGATATAAAATGACACTTACACATGGCATTATGGTCATGGTGTGCAGCTTATGTTCCTAGCATGGCTGTACTTGGCTCAATGGCCAGCAGGTTTTAGTTGAAGCAGTGACATTTCCACCACTGATACCCAGTACTTGGTCACTGATATGGTCAACCAGGACCATGAATTCATCTGAGCAAAAAGTACACTAGTAGGCAATATAATCTCATTTGAAAGAGCACAATGCCCCCCATCCATGGTAAATAAACAAACACAATATTTTGTTTGGCAGCCATCAAGATGAAGAAAGGCCAATACCCAAGCCACGGTCTCTGACTGTGAGGCTACTGTCTAAGTAGTCGAAGTGACTTTCCGTCTCAAAGGAAGAGTGGCCAGTATCTGTAGCCTGGTCATCTGGATGACAGTGCATGTGCACATACATTCCTGTATACAGGAAGGAATTTTGGCTATGGTATGCTTCCTCTCTGGAGAGGTTCTATGTCCAGAAGAGAGGGAGAATTTTGGACGCCTCTCTCTTGGCAGTGTTTCATATTGGCTGGCTGTAATTCTTTCTGTTTGTGCCTGTTATATATTCTGGATTTGTTTTTTGAGTCCACAGCTGGTGCCTGACTTTAGGGCTTCAAAATATTTAGCATCCAAACATGTGAGCCTCTTCTGGGGTCTAGGCCATAATTCCTAACCTGAACAGATTTTTAACTGGAGTTTGACAGTTGGCCTGCTCAGCTGTGTTTGCAAATGTTTTTTGTAATGCTTTGACTTTTAGGCATCTAAACAGTTTTATAAATCTGCTATTACTCCTTTCAGTCATTTGAAACCTGTATTTGGCATTCAGCACATTTTCCTATTTATTTGTGTCAACATTTAAGCTTGTCCTTTACCCTTGTGATAGGCGAAGTTGCATGTATTACACCTTGTACACAATTTAGATACAAAGAAGAACCCTCAGAACCTTATTTGATGTAAGATAATATGTTGTAGATGTCCTTGCCAATATGGATTCTATTGCGTTTTCAAATATTTTCTCTGGAGTTATAATGGAAATAGACTGAGCAGAAGGGAACAGTATATCATATAACTTTATCTGAAATTCTAAGAATTAAGCCACACCTCTGAATTTGACTAAGTAAATAAATGAGTACTTAACTAAGGACCCCAAACAAGTACATCGAGGATTGGAACTTGATGATCTTTAAGGTCCCTTCCAACCCAAACCATTCTATGATTCGATGATTCTATAAGTATAAAATAATGGCCAAAAGGTGTAAGATACATCTACGTGAGATTGTGACATTACCTTTTGATTTAGCTCAGAAATAGTCAAAGTCAGGAAACAACATTATTGGGATCAGCCATCCAGAAGAAGAAACACACACTGTTCTTTTTTCTATTGTCTTTAAACAGGCTACTTTGGTTGCAGCCTTTCTGTGTCCATGTACTTTCAGAAATCTTCCTCACATGGTGCTTGCTGTGTAGGTTAAGTCATCCTGATTCAGTTAGTGCATAATAGAGTAGTATTCTGTTCTGAAAGGCCAGACCTGTCATATTTATGTAACAATGCTCAAAGGTAGTACACATACTTTCAAAAAAATTTTGGATTAAAATAAGCAATTACAGTCCTGTGGTGAGTTTTGATTTAAACAGTTTTGCTTATCTGCTCATCTTTCTTTTAGCCCATGTACTTTGTTGCTCTAAGTTAAAAACACATAGCATAGTGGAATACATTTGGGGTATTTTTTGTGGAGCTCCAATTCCATACAAACACAGATCGTAACATTTGTATTTTGCATTCACAGAGTTCTTCATAAATAAATTATTGCCTGAACTTGCTTAGATTGGGGTTCAGAGATCTGGTTTATGCTACTTTATGTTCAAAGTGTGCTTAGAGTCAGGTCTCCTATGAAAATACTGAAATTAACTTGCTTTGATAGAGGCTTTAACTAGTTTGGTAACAGTGCCCTGGGTAAATTGCCTTCTTCCACACTCTTCATCCCATTTACACCCTCAAGGTACATAGGTGATAATTTGTAGAAAATTAATAATACATTTATGGTATTTAGTTGTTAGCCATATAGTACATGCTCTAGGGAGAAGAATCAATCATTTCTGTGCCTTTTACCTTTCATTATGCTTTTCTTCTCACTTTGGTTATTTCTCAGCATTTCTTGGAATTATACCTGCTCTTTTCACATAAGACAGCATGTGCTGCCCTAGCTTTTTGTCTGGTTCTCTTTTCCTGAATTCTCTGGAACCACCTCTCCAGGTAGGATTTTCTGTTTGTCCTTCATACAGGTTTTTTAGAAGAGATTTTTCTTGTAAGACTTCCTTGATTTCTGGTAGTCCTGATGCCTTATTGGCAACTCCCATTTTTTTCATCTTCCTTTTCTAGGTTGTAAATAGCACATCATGAAGTATGCAATGAAATTGTTGCCTCTTCCTTGTTGTTCTTCAGTTTGTCAGCCTCTGGCATCAGCTCATTAAATGCAAGCTTTGTAACAGGCTTCATGATCAGACACATCTCCACAACAATGACAGGTGCACATTTGGAAGCCATCTGCACTGACCCATCTCTTACTATGTACGTGTAATCACATTTATTTTTAAATTTATAAAATTTGGCTAATAATATTTTGCTCAAGTTGACCCATCCTTACTGTCATCTAAAATTTTTCATATTTCACACAGTTATTGTACTTGGTTTTAGTTTACAGAAAGGGACATAGAGGATCATAACTCCAATTATGTGTTCCTGATCTATATCAGAAAATGGAGGCTCAGGTTTGTGGTGCTTTGTGTATAATGGAAAAACAGTGATCTTTGTTGTTCTTTTAATTGATATTAATTTTTTGGGAACCCATCTGAGCCCTGAAGATCTAGGCTTGACAATACTGGGTAGAGAAGACAAGAAACAGAATAGTTCAATATAATCACTGTCAAATGTACAGGCTCCACAACCTTATTTCATTAGGTTAGCTCATTCTTCCCATTTTGTAGGCTGAAAGTATGAAGAGATCTTTTATGACTTTTCTTTGAGCTGAGTTTTAACAACCTAAGATGATTCCTGTTTGAGTCTGAAAAATTTTCAGCTCAGACACCTGAGGTCTTGGAGCTTTGACACTCACTTTCTGGCTTTGAACATGTTAGTTTGCCTTTGCTTTACTCATACTGGCAGGAAAGTTGGGGAAAAGCCATTTTTTGAGTTCAAACTAAATAAAGTTTGTAGGGTATTTGTGAAATCAGCATCAGGATATGACTCTTACTTCTCTGACTGCTCATTCCTACAAGCTTCCTGTTTGCTAAGGGTTTTTTCAGAAAAAGCTTCCTCTTGCTGCTTTTTAGATATTTTTACGGGTAAAATTAGACTTTGTGTTTCTTTTTGTCATAGCCAATATAAAACATGTTAAAAGACATTTGCAAGGAGTAAAATTATTATGATTTGACAACACTCAAATTTGATTTGAGTTGTTGTTTGACAACACTCTGCTTTCTCCAGCTATAACATTCCAAGGAGCCTGGAAGATAAGAACAGACTGTTGTTATTAGGACAGAAATGGTTCGTAAAAGAGATTCAGGATTTTCCTAGTAAATGCAAATTACTAGACTACTGCTCTGTGAAATAAATTTGGATTTTTGATGAACCATGTAAAATATTAGAGACACACGGAAAAAACTCACCTACATAATTCTGGTTATAAAAATGTATGAGGTTTAACACAATTTGCTTCTGCTTGGAAAAATGATTACCACATATACTGTAGTGCATGCTGAGGAAGTGACTCTATAGACCATAAACTACTATATCAATGGTCTCTCTACGGTGCATGGCACTAAATACTAGAATAGAGCTTTGTTTTCTATAACTTGGCCTAGAGGTAAATACAAAGATTGTGGTAGACTTATTTTCTATACTTGTAATCACAGAATTCCTCACCAAAAAGCTTGCTGGCAAAAAGCCTCACTTTCCTTAACCCCCTTCCCATACTTGCTTCAATCAGAGCTGACAGAAGTTATATTTTTCAAGAGGAGGCATCTATCCAAGTTCTGTCACATCCCATCATGCAGCAGTATATAAAACTGATTTGCTAGCATGAGAGGCCCTCTTTTTCTTTAGGTCGCCTTTGTTTAAAATATAAATTTCTGAAATAGCCCAGGAACAATCCCTGTGTTATGAGTGTTTGGTAAAAATGTGGCTTCCTTTTATTATAGTTTTCTGTTAGGAATGTTCCTTTAAGGGTTACTATAGCAATACAAGCTGCTATTGAGACTGTAAACATTAATGATGACTTGGAAGTTGACACCCTGCAAAAACATTTCAGTCATTCTAAGGAAGACTTCCAACAGCACTGCCATAATATGCAACTCCTACTGAGAACAGCAGGATTCAGAGTTTTTAAAGAAAATAGTCTATATACTAGACAGCAAAAGTACAATGAAGGGAAAATAATATACTCTAATTTTGCAACAAACCAAAATTCCCATTTCAGCATATTCTGATACCATGTTCATTATATTTTGGGAGGTCTGTCAGGCCACTTTTAAGCAACATTTGCCTGCCAAGTCCAAATTGGCTCTACATCTCCCTGAAATCAAACTTTTGTTGCTATTGTTGTTGCCTTTCTTTTGCAAATGTAATAAAAATATGTGATAGGTTACATGTGACCATGGATATAATTTATCATGTAGGAAGCATAAAAACAAACTAACCACCAACCCAACCAGATGCTCATAGGATATTTTGAGAGGGCAAAATCCAAATTTGGGCTTCGCTCCAAATTTGGAGCTTTAAAATAGAAAAGGAAAATCACAGGTTTGTGTCTCAAATACATTTTCTGATTGGTTTTTGCGAGTGCAGTTTTTAACATAGGCTGAAGAATTCTGTCTTCAGTTGCTGCTTACAGGGAAGGACACTTCAATATAATACATATCTGCATTTAATGTTTGCTAATGCACAACTCCTTTGGGAAGCAGATGAGTAGTAGTTAAAGCTGAGGCAAAAGGCAAATAGTTTTAGGGACTCATGGCTATGCAGTTTTCTCTTCCTAATGTAATATAATATTTGGGCTTATTTTAAAAGTAATTCTAGGTATCTAGCATGAGTGGGAATTTATTTAACTAACAATTGTCAAATCAAAAAGGCATGACCCAAGAACAATTCACAAAATATTGATCTCCCAGGAGCATTGCTTCTGCAGAGGCCAGAGACTGAACTAGATCTTTCCTGCCCTCTTCCTGTGGCATGCTGGAGTCCTTGTGGCTTTTGGTCTTTCACACCACAGGTCGTAGGCTTGTTACATGGTGTTGGGCAGTACTTTGTGGTTTGTGGAGACCTTTCAGGACGAAAGAACAATTCTACATAGTTGTCTGTGACTGTAGGAGACTGGACTTAAGGTCCTCTCCAGCACTATGATTCCAGAAACTTTGCTTCCTTTTGCAACAGGGTTGATCTCCAGGGTGGATTGTGTTCCCCTGCTGAGGTTGTTGTGTGTGGACTCTTGTAAATGCAGCAGCCAGTAATTTTCTGTCTTTTTCTGGTGTTGCACCACCCTTTCATAAGACTCCATGGAGGGGCTGTGCCACTTCAGCCTTTGGGAATCCCTAAATCTGAAAGGTACAGGCTCTTTAGCCTTGGTTATGGGCTAAAAAATCAGACAATTTCAAATTTTAAATAAGTCTATTTTTAAAACCCTTTTTCAGGGACAAACCCATAATATTTAGAAATTCAAATTGCAAATATAAAAAAACATAAAATTGTTGTAAACAAAAAATAAATGTTTGTCTTCCATCGATTTCTTACTTTGAGCTATAATTTGACATCAGGCCATCTGAGCCAAGTACAAATACCCATAGTCCCTGTTCCCAAGACTTCACAAAGCCAGTAGCCTTGTGAAGCGGAGCATGGGAGGTGAAGAAGGGCACAAAGAATATGCTGCAATAGTGTCCCGCATAGAATACACCTTGTTTTAGTGACAGGACAGACTTTTAAAGCATGTCTATCTTCTAGAAGAATGAAATGTCTCCATAATTTGAAGAAATCTGATAATCAGAATTTGAAAACTCACGGGAAGGTAACTTGCAGTCTATTTGTAGGGCTCCTATAATAACCATTGTGTAAGTATGCAGGATGGCACAGGGGTGATGATACACATTAATCTTCCTAATGATTGTTAGCAGGGCCACTGAAGGAATGGTTGTATTACCTAGTTGATATGAGTTATGTCTTCAGCTGATCCTATTAGTCTCCATTTTGAACCTCTATGTAACTTGTGCTGGAGGGAGATCTCCCATTGCCCCTACACAACTCCAAAGGGCAGCAATTGTATACCACAATGCCCTGTCTTCATCTCTCCTGTGATTTTGCCTTTTCTTTCTAACCATCACTAAGTATGTCCTGGAATGTTTCGCAATGCATTCAACTAGTCTGGATACAGGACAGCACTAGCTCTTAAAAGTTGTCTACCTACTTGCCACTTGAATATTTAGAGACCATACTGACCACACAGTCTGTTTTAAAGTTAGAAAACACCTTCTGTGTCAGCTTCCATGCTCCTATCATAAGTGTCTCAGGGTTCTTTTCTTAGCAAGAAGCACCAGTAGAAAAAGATGTTTTGAAACACTAAATTTTTTAATATTGCTATGTCTTTAATTTTGTGTGTTGTTTTGTCTAGAAAATAAATGTAGCTTATATCGGAAAAAAGGTAGCCAGAAAATAGTAAACTAGTAATATAAATTATGGAGAATGTGTGCATCCACTTCCTTCTAGGAAGGAGTAGTCTCTGAAAGACATCTGCCAAAAACTTGCAGGTCTTTCTAGTGCAGTTGTGCATTGGTTTGTTAGACATTTCTCTGTAGATTTTCAGCATATTGAGGATATAGTTTGGGAGTGGGGACATTGCATGGAAATAGCCTCTGTACACATTCACATTTTTACCTTTTTACCAGGACAGGCACTGTGCTGGTGATATTGCAATTCCAAACTTCTGTGACATCAAACAAATAGAAAACTATTGTAGCATGCTCAGACCCCAGGGTCTAGTCCTGTGCCCCCGCTAGTATCACCCTGCATGGCTCAGGCCAACTGCAGACTGTGTGGACCAATAATGAAAACCAGAAAGCCCTCAGTGATAGCCACCAGAAACCTGCCAGAGTGCTGAGTGCACCACCTGGCCCTGAAAATTTTTTCTCCCATCCTAGGAAGCTGTGTTCAAGGTCAGCCTTGATACGGTGCAGCTGTGTAGCCTTGGATCAAACTGCTGTGAAAACAGTTGATAGAAGTCTGGCCTGGGGCAGCTCTTGGTTTGGGAGCTGTGTTCAGGATGAGGTCCCTGCAGGTCTGCTGTGCTGGTCCTCATGCTCTCCTCTTCCTTGCCTTGCCTCACCAGTATGAATTTTGACTTCAAACCTGCTTTATTACTGTGTCCAGAAGATAGTGGGCTATGGCTGACCTTGGCTGCTGCCACTGAACCTGCTCTCTTCACCATGTTTGGGTGCTGTGGGAATGGGCTGTGCTCCTGCCTGCCTTGACATCCCCTCGGCTCCCTGCCCGCCCTCCCTCGCACTGCCGCCCACTATTTTATCTCCTGTTGGGAGGTGTACAAGTGTTAAGATATTTGTATTTGCATGTGTGGATCATGTTGGTTTTTATTTGCTTTAGTTTCACTAAAAATTAAAAATACAGCTCCCATCTTAACTCCCCATTTACGATTTTACTTTGATAGCTGCTAGAAAGTTAAGCAAAGGTTGGGACCTCTTGTTGTAGGTAGAATAAAAAAGCCCTGTCATCTGCTGCTGTCCCTGACCAGTAAAGTAGGCCTGTACCCTGACGGGCAGTCCCTAACAGTACAGTGATTGTGAACAAATCTGAGAGTAGGGCTCCCAGCATCTCAGCATGCAAAACTGAGTAATCACAGCTAGAATATGCGGTACAAATTATGGGCAACAAAAATGGCATATGAATGTCATTCAGATAGTAAAGAAAACTTCCAGTCAGTATAAGGCCAACAGGAGAGGGAAAATTAGAAGAATTAGAAGACACAGAGAAGGTTAAAATCCACAATACTTATGATGAGATTTGAAAAGCCACAGGAATATGATGACAGAGGACAATACAAGACATGGATTGTCAGAGCTGCTGGTAAGTGGTACAATAACCTTATTGTACCCCTGCAAACTAGAGATATAAACTGCATTCATGTGGACCTGTTCAAAATGGACCTGGAATTGAATTCACCTGACATTCAAATTTAATAGAAGTTGCAGCTTGCATTCATAGTTCCATCTCACAAGTTTATGGTGGCCAAGGATGCTGGGGCAAACTGAGAACTGAACCTGAGCTACACTGCAGGGTATGCTGTGCCAGCACACTGACTGAGCTGGTGAAAAGTCCTTCCTGACCACTGCCATTGCTACTGGGGAGTCTATAAGTCAAATGCTGTGACTGGTCTCAGTGTAATTCCTATTTAATAATCTGAATCAGAACTAGTATTAGTGAGTTGTAGTGGAGGAGGACACCTCCACCTCCTCTCCAAGAGAGAGGACACCACAGGAGAACCATGACAATATAGTTCTCTCTTGCTAAAGGTAATGTACACTTGCAGGGTGTGCTAAAGGAACTGAATGTATCTGCTCTGCAGATAATGCACTCTTTGCTGTTTGTTGTTATCATCTTGGCACTTATAGAAGAATGAAATCCAAGTGGAAAACTGTGTTTCAGAGAGTATTGGAAGAATGCCTTTTATTTGTTGCTTTCTTGCATGAGGTGACAAAACTGCACCAGTTCCCTTACAGCTTTCTGAAAAGAACATCCAAGTTCAGTGCAGTAAAAATATCTTGAAATCCAATTACCAACCTCTGAAAATGGGAGTTTGTAACTGAAATGGGGAACTGGGAATAAAAGTTGACTGGGGATCCTCTGGTTTATATATACAGCACAAAGTCCAGAAGTATGAAGACTAAGGGAGGGAAGTGCATTATCTATCTAAGATTGCAATTTTACACACTTGAACTACCTCAGGAGTAGTTCATCTCTTGCATCCTTGCCTACTTCTACTTAGATGCTAGGATGGAAAAGCAGGGTTCTTCACTACATGGGGTAGGTGAATTAGCAGCTGTTCAAGCCCATGTCAGAAGTAAAGGGAAAGTACTTTACTGGAGAGTAAAGTGGCCTTCCATTTACTACCTCTACTTGTTTCTTTCCAGTCTACTGACTTAAGAGAAGGTTTTCCACTCCTCGAAGTCTATAATAATTAATTCCACCAAGGCGACAGAATGAACTCTGGGGCCTCATGGCTTGTCTGCATGGAGAAGTGAAAGCTAAGTAAGACTCTGTATGTTGATTTTCTGCTAAATCAGTACATAGTCATGATGAGTGATATACTTGAATTCTTTTCAAAAACAACACCAAAAAAGTATTGCAGAACCACAAAGTATTGTGAAACCATTAAACTAACTATAATTGGGGTAAGAGGAGGCTATGGGTAAGGGCAAGGAGGGTTTTTTCCATTATTTCACTTATTCCACATTATGTCCATGTTCTCAAAAAATCTGGTTTTGTTGTGGGACTAGAATTTTGTCTGTGGGACTCCACTTTCTTTTTCTCTGTTTCTGGGGCCCCCACCAAGAAACCAGCACACCCTCTCCTTGTCCTATCCTTTCCTCTGGGGACCATGGATGATATGTATATGGTAGAATTTCTCTGTTGGAGATGTGGAAACCCTCTGCCAGATAAGGTAATGGAGATGCATTACCTCTCACTAGACCTTGAGAACAAACCTCAGAATTTGGTCCAAGCTAGCTAGATCCCAATCTTGCATGTGCAGATTAAGGAATGTGAAGTGCAGAGTTACTCACACAACACTCCAGGACTGCGAATAAAGTTGGATCACGGAGAAGTGAAAATTGAGTAAGATAATCATGACACGGGGCTATTTATTCATTACCAGTGCAGTGTTACAGCTGCCGCAAATGGGGGAACTGAGCGTTCTGAATTTCTGAATCATCCAGCTTGTGAATATTTTTCTTTTCTTTTCTTTTGAAGAGAATTGACCTTGATAATATTAATTGTAAATGGGCTATTTTCAGTGTATTGGAACTCCTGTTTCTGCTGCTTTTCTGTTTGTCAAAAGGTACATTCTTAACAGGAAAAAGGACACAAAGAATGTAACTATATGTTTGGAAACTCATATTACTTGAAGTGACATGATTAAGTGCAAGTGTGCATGTGTTTATGTGTATGCAGAGAATTATAGTGCATCTATACAGATAACAAAGACAAATTAGTATAGCTATATAAGGAAGATGTATTTGATAGTAAAATTTTAATAAGAATCATTGATTTCAAATATAAACTATAATTTGCATAATAGGAAAGCAATTCCTTGAATGCATATAATTAGTTACTGAAATTCAACAGCTGATGAGATGAAGTAGATAACCCTTTTTTCTAATAAACCAGGATAAACGATAATCAGTGTGTTTCATTTAATTGCATCAATAGCTGCAGTTATTACTTTTAATTTGGTAATTTATATTATTTTGTTAATTGTGTTATTAATCCAATAACTGTGTTATTCATGTTCATCAGGGTGATCCTTTGTTTGTAGAGCAATCAGCCTTTAGTTAGTAATACATACAGAGAAATAATTGACACATTGTGAGGAAATCTTTCTATAATCAGATGTAATTGAAAGACAATGCAGACATTGCATAAATGGATTTCATAAAAATGAATCGGTATATGCTATAGCACCGAAGGAAAAAACCCCTACATATTAAAAGTGAATGGGTTTGGGATAGATGTGTTTATCCATTTGTGTCTAACTATGGCAATTGTTAGGGAAAAGAAAAAAATCTCCATTTCTCTGCCAGTGAGCTAGTGACTAGTGACAGTCATTATTTAAGCACAAGTTATACTTACAGAGCCCTATGTCTTTAGCTCCTGTTGTTCAGCGACAAGGTTTAAGTGTCTCACTATGAAACTTCTGCAATAAAAGATCAAAGAAAAATTGGCACTATATTGGTAAAGGAAGGGTTAAAGCCATCTGTAGCCTAAGAAAAAGAGGGAGACCTATTGCTTTCTGTTGCACATCTGACTCAGCTGGAGGGTGTGACTAAACAAGCTGTATTCCCTAGAGTAAGGGTGGACCAGTTTATCCATCATGAGCACAGTAAAGCAGCATTAGCCTGACCTATTTACCTGTGGCTCGTTCTGGGCTCTCTGTGCCTGTGAGAGCCACTCGAGCTTTCTGTGGGCTTGTGAAGCTCTGCAATAGATGTTGATATGATAGAAAGGCTGAAAATCTTTGGGTTTTCTTGGAAAATTGGAGATTTTTTAGAGGTTTCCTCATTTCTTTCGTATGTATAGGTTGATAAATACAGCTGCTCAGACTAGGTATTGCAGGGGAGGTTCTGTGGATACGATATAAGAAGCATCTGTCTTGCGTAGAAGAGCTGTAGGGATATTGCTTTAGTTTTCAAAATTTAGGCTTAATCTTCCTGTGGCAGGGAACTCTGGCTGGTCTGCAGTTATAATTGTCAACACTTATGCAGCACTCCTATATGGGTAATGACAGGTAGGATAATGTTTCATGTTGCAGTAGCACGACGGCTGCTTGCAGCTGCACCCCATCCTATGCGTCTCTGTTGATGTCAGGGCTACGTTGAAAGAGCCCGTAATTAGTATTTTTAAAACTGTCATTATTTCTAATGTGTAAGGAAGTAGGTATCATGTGGCATAGGTGACATTGTCCTTGTGGACATCTCTGAAGTAATATCAAAGTTTTATCTGCAAGTACCATGCAGCCAGGATGGTGCCAGTCACCAGCCAAGGTCAGAGAAAGTCTTTGCGAGATAAGTGGAGAAATAAATCCTCATAAATACAACTGGGTGGATCAGATAATATTTGGGATTATTCCATTCTCAGTTATGTTTCCCTACAGCTAGATAAAATGTGGCATCTAGGGTGCAGTGTACAAATGGAACAGACAATTCTGTGCTTGCCATAAATCTGGGTTAATTAGACTACTACATGCAATTACTAAGCTTACTAAAAGACAATATGATAAGACTCAATTTTGCAACTCAGTATTTACTGATGCTAAAAAGCTTTTTGGTTGAGGAAGTGTTGGCAAATGCAGCTGAAGGGGTAGTGTGGAGTCCAGTTTGCTCCCTGCAGGCAGGAAGAATCAAATTCAGACCTACTGTATTTGGGACCAACTCTCCTTCACTTTAACCAGAACACCCACCACTTGTACATGGCAGAAGTTTTGACCTCAGTCAAAATGTTATTTGTGAGGCTATAGTGATGTAATTATTTGGGTATTGGTTTTCAATACTGCATTAAATTAATCTGCTTGTGAGTATGAGGAACTGCTCATTGTGAGTTCACATGGATTGTGAGAGTTACTGTACCACATCATCCTGCAAATTGTTGGTGGATTTTAATCCTTAAACTCTTCATTGTAAATGAGATTAGTTCCTGCCGAAATCATAGCACAGAGCTTCTGTTTACCTGCTCAAAAACTGTAGGTATCTTTATTATTCAGTAAGGCTTTAGAACCAAACACAGATACTTATAGACCAACTCTAAATATGTACATTCAGTCAAGAAAGTTGAATACAAACATGTATTCAGAGTCAGAGTCTCATGGAGTCAGAGAGCAAAAGTGATGAACTTCCACAGGCAGCTGAGGAGCATTTACATTCAAGAACAAACTCCATTTCCAAACATACAGGCTACTCAGTGTGCATCTCTTGTCATAAAAAGATGTCAGTGTCTTAGTAATCCAGTATTCTTTGGTGTAGAAAAGAGATGACTGAGGAGATATGCTAGTGGTCTATAAAATTACAAAAGGCATGGGAAGGGTGGAAAACACCCACTCACTCTTTCAGTAAAAGAACTGGAGAATTTCAAGTGAGGTTGGCAGGAAGCAGGCTCACACAAGAGAAGGTGGTTCTTTACATCACAGAGCTCCTCACCAAAGGACGGTACAGCAGGTAGGAGCTCACCTGGGCTCAAGTGATGACTAGACAAGTTCAGGGTGGAAGAACCCAGTAATAGTTACTAAGTGTGTGGAACCCACAGCCAGACCAGGGAGATCCTGAGGTGAAAAGTATGGGAAGCTAAGAGAGTAGAAGTGGAAAACACTGTATGCTTGCCTTTCTTTTATACTCTTCCTCAGGCATCCGCTTATGGCTACTCTTGGAGATAGGCTAGTGAGACCTTTGGGCTCATTCAGGACTGTGATCCTTCTGATAATAATGACAATGATGGGGTCAGTAGTTTGTGGAGTGTCCAGTATAGTGGTATTGAATAAGAATCCAGAGAGTCTGATAAGTCATTTGGAGCACTGTACAATAGAGATAAAAATCTACTTGTAGATGTAAATGTAAAACAGTCTGTGATTAATGAAATGATTAGAAGGATAGAAGAAAGTTTTTCTATTTTGGAGGGGGCGTTGGTTGTGCTTTTTTGTTGTTTTTTTTTTTTGAGGAGACGGTTGAAGAGTGCATCTTTGCATGACTTAGGAAGATAGTCTGAAAGTTTAGGATATTTGTTGTGTTTTGAAAGCTATTTTATTTTTGCATATGAAAAATGCAGTGGTGTCTCTAGAAATGTCTCTAGTCTAGCAGACTGCAGAACTGGTGCAACTTTTGTATCTCTTAAATCAAGTAAGTGAAAGAGGAAGGAATTTAGTCAGTGTTCAAAAGTCCTTTCCAAAAAGACAGAATTGGCAGAAAATTTAGGAGAACCAACTGAAGACTCAGTTTCTGATTTCAAGCATTTAAAAAATATAAGCAAGAAATAAGGGGAGAAAACTAAGAAACAGAGACATTCCTGTCTGCCTTCACTGTGACGGGTAAAAGCACAAACTCTACAAGCCAGGCTTCTTAAATTCATCTCAAATGATCCCAGTTTGTCATTAGAAAACTGAATTGATGGGATGTGAAAGGTCTGGCCTAGAGTAAACACAGTCATCTCTTAATTTCAGGTGCAGTTTTGGGTTTCCTAGAAAATATCACGTGTTAAATTCCTGTAGTTCAAAGAGACTCAAATGGCAGACGGGGGTTATTTAAGAATAATATTCAAAGCCATGTTGTAGTGTGAAAATGATAGATTTGATGGTGAACAGAATGAGATCCCAGTCACTCAGCTCTGGAAGGAAGCCTTTGCACTGCTTCACATGGTGCAGCTAAAAGCCTGGTGTGCAAAACAGACCAAAACAAGAAAAAAACTTCATGGGTTGCAAGGGAGAAATCAGCTGTTGTGAGATATTGCAGGGAAATTGAGGTGCAGCTCTAACCCTCTGAGCACATGAAAAGGATACTTTCAGCATGCAGGCAGATGTGTACAGCAAAGAAAAGACACAGGATGCAGCAAAGCTGTTGGTCTTTCTTGCTAAAGAGGAAGACAGTAGCAAACAAAAGCCTAATGATGTAGATAAAGTGAGAAGCAAATGCATTTTGGAAAGTAGAAATACATTGGGAACCGTGTAAGCATTGGCTTACGTTTTTCTTCTCATTTTGTCTCAGTTTCCCGTAATTTTTTTCTTACTCCACTACTTTCATTGTTTACATGGCTTTTCTGTCTCATGTGCTATTTCTCTTCAGGTTGTGCAAGCACTTACTTTGTACACTACTCATTTCCTTTCTTGTATATTTAAATAGAGTAATTCTTACTTTTATAGTAATATTTGTAGTAAAGGAAGTAAAAATATTTCATGGAGAAAAATAAAGCAAAAGTAATCTCTTTGTCTATGGGAGATGGAGCTGGATATAATGCACTTCTCTTTTACAAATGCCTGTGCTGATAATTAGTTATTGGGATATTGCAAGAAAAATTAAGAAGGAAATGAGACTGCTGTAGGATAACCTGAAATGAAAGAATTACTACTTGCTAGGCATGACTAGATGTGGAGCAGTTACCAATGCACACTAATGCACAGATTCTGTGGGACACAATGATATATTCTTCCTTTGAAAAATTTATTTAACTGAGTTTCTACTGTTGACCTTTTGTGGCAGGCAAAGTCACCGCATCAGAGAAATCTTCTCAGAGTGCATTGACTATCTCAGCAAACAATACAGTAGTTTTGAGAAGACTTGAGCTCTTTCCCCTCCTTTGCTGAAGATGTCTTTGCATAAGATATATTTATTTGCTCTTTTCCTCCTTACTCTGTATCATGTGCAGTGGTTCTGTCAGACAGAAACACAGAGTTTAGACAGGATTAAAATGACCTTTAGTTGCGGTCTTTGTCATCTCTGTATCTCACACTTTTCTAAACAGTGATGTTATAATGCTGAAAAATTGTCTTTTCTATAAAAAGTACAAATAAATACTAACATGCTGCCACTTGTTGGCCACTCTAGAGAGCAGTTCTCCCTAAAAAGGGAAAGGAATGGGACTGAAGCGAGAAATGTGTCATTGTCTTAAGACAGATGTTTATTGCACATGTGCAGAAATGGAGGGGGTGGAAATGGAAGGGAAAGAAATTGCTGAACTACTACAAGAATAGCTTGTTTAATATCAGAGGAAGATGATAACATGGGACAGATTTCTCACATTTCCTTATTTGCTGTTGTGCAAAAATAGCAAAGTGTGATAATCACCTTTGTACTGACCTCACAGAGAAATTCCTTCAAAAAAGATTCCATTCACTCTCCGTTCCATGTAATGCTTGGAAAATAGATACTGTTTGGATCCAGCATCTCTGGGCTGTGTTCAAAATGCCTTAGACCTTTACTTAGCAATGTTATTTTCCAAGGAAGTGAGGTCCGTGCGAGTAATTGGGCCATGAGTTACATGAAAGGCAAAAAGCATTCTATTGAAAGTCAAATTTAGTTCTACAATGTAAATATTACGAAGCAAACAAGTTTAGCTGAGAGCAACATTTCTGTAATACACCCATAGGCCAAATTCTTTGCTGAGTCATAGTGCAACACACATACATTTAAAATCAAAGAAAATTATAATTTGGAATGAAAATCTCTGTAGACACTAAGTCTCAGATTTGAGTTGGACTGTGGCATTATATGACACAGAGTCTACCCCAAGCTTAATTCTACCTTTGTAAAGTATATATAACTGGAACCAGATCCAGATTCAGTATTTAATCAACTGACCAGTACTCAGCTTTTTTTTTTAAAAAAAGATTTTAATGCATTTTCTGTAAATTCCTTTAATTCTTCATGATTTATTTCTGGTTTGGAACATTAAGTGTCTGTATGTAGTGTCTGTATTTGGAGTAAACCAGAAACAAACCAAAAATGGTTTGGAACCACAGTAGATGGGTTTATATCCAACACTAAGATGCATAAAAATTGGCATAAAGACTCTTTCTTTCTGCCTTCAGTGTCATGGGATTTAAAGGAAATAGCTTTAATGGGCAGCTGCAAACAATTACTAAACTTTTTAATGGAACTCTGCAATGTTATGAATCTGCTCTACTTTTTCAAAAGTGCTGATTTTTATTCTTTGGAAATAATCCCTTCCCTCTTCTTACAAGTAAATCCTCTGTGCCCGATACTGCTCAAAGACCAAAGACCACTCTTTCTTTCTGCAAGGCTGGGGTTTTCAGAAGGCACCATTACATTCAGATTTTGTCTTAGAGGCAAAGAAAGAAGGAAAGCGAGAAAATGTTACCCCATATGTTTTCGTTTCTGCTCTCCAAAACATATTTCCTATTTTTCCCTGTTTGCTTGTGTTCAGAATTTCAAAGCAGTGGAAACTGGCTGCTAGAGTGGGAAAGAGGGAGAGTTGTGTACTTTTAGTAGGAAAATTTCTATCGTACAAACAACATGGTCCTTTCCACCTGAAAGGAACTGATTGAGAAACACTGTCTGTAAGAGGTCTCTGATCATTGGGCTGGGGAATCCATGGTTAGGACTGAGTTCACAGAATGATTTGCTGAAAACTTTTAACCCCTTACAAAAGTTTGTAAAACCCAGGATTTGGGAAATGGATCAGGGAAAAACAAATTAGAACAAAATAGAAAGATCAGCATAACCTGTCACGAGATAAAAGTGTTTTTGGGGAACAGGAACAGTGGTCGTCTGATTCCTCACAGAGCCATTAATGACTTCGTGAAAGAGAAGAGAGGAACTCACTGCATTCCAGACATGTCTGTAAATATTACACTAGTCTATTTATTACTCAGTGGCCTAAAGTCACATTATATAGACTATTGAAGGTCAGCAATTATAAAGACTCCTAGTCACTTTTTAACTATTTGCTTTTCTTTCATTGCTACAGTAAAAGAGTAACTTAGACTACTGATTAAGCCATGCTAGGCCCAAGGGGCTGATAGACCAGAAATGACCATGCCACTAGGGACAGCAGATTGCAAAATGCAGACAGAGGAGGGAATGGGAAATAGAAGAAATAAAGCAGCCTCTTACTGATTCATCTTTCTCCTCCCACACCTCCCTCTAAAGCTGAGCTAGAAAATGTCCCAGCTTATTCAAGGTGTAGATCTCTCATAGATTTTTTATTTCACATGGACAATTTTCAAAACTTCTAAGTTTTATTTCACTACAGAAACAAACCCCCTCAAACATATATCAAAATCTTGTCTTTTTTATGACACTTAGGTCTTGACACTGTGGTTAGTCACAGAACACAAAGCAATTGACCAGTATATCGCATGAATACTGAAGTATGTCACCAAAACCCGCCAAACACGTGATCACATAAAGCACTAGCAATCCTTAGACAGTGAAGACTTTGTGCTTCAGCTGATGTGGGTTCACCATTAAATAGTGATCAACAATGAAGGCTCCTGTGTCCTCTTACAGAATTAATGTAATGATAAGCAAAAATACCTGAGGATAGTAGGACAAGAGGGGTAGGTTTCAGAGTTTCATCACATGCTCTTTTGTAACAGAACAGGCCATATTCACAACGTATATGACTATTTTAATAGAGAATCAACTTCCTACATCTGCTTTATGTCACTGTCCCTTAATTTTTAGCTGGGGGAAAATAATGACCATCCACCAGAGTTGCCTGAGACACCAAAAAAACCTCTCTCTAGTTAAGACCAGGGAAGATATAGGTATCTCTCCAGCAGTTTGTGCCACCCTGTCATTAGTTGTCTGTGTGGGTAAATGACTAGCTTGTGGGTAACTATCACCCCGATAGTTTTCTGTCGTTCTGAAAATCTATGTCCCTGCTTTTAGTTCCAGTATCCAATTAGAGTTCAAGAGTGTGCTCATAGCAGAGAATATAACTTAATTACAACAGCTAAAAAGCTCACTTAAGATAATTGCTTATTTATGGACACCATTGTCCCTGATTGGTTGCCGCACAGCAATTTCCTTTCAGTCAGAATATATGGCATAAATCTATCTGTCCGGATATGTTTGTGGTCTCTTTGATACACAATCATTTTCAGAAATCTCTGGGATGGATCAGGCATGTCCATACTGCAAAAAAGCAAAACTGCATCTTAAAGGCATAATCTGCCCCCAAGAACTTGGTGTTATACTGTTACTCACTGGGCTAGTCTGTATTTGAAGAAATTTTTTTATTTTTTCTAATAGAGTTGCTTATGCTTACAAGACTGACTTATATAGGGCTTTAGAGGTGAGGAAATAGTAAGTTCTTATACTACAGAGCCAACTTTGATAAGATAAAATTGTTAAGAACTGTATTGCATGCATAATAGAACAAATAACATAATGTATAGACATGGAAAACATCTCGAGTTTCAGAAGTGAAACCATCATATTTGTCTCAATATTTTTTTTCCATAAAAGTGTCTGCCTCCGTCTCTCATGCAGGCCCCTTTTAGATACTGGAAGGCCACAAGCAGGTCTCCCTGGCGCTTTCTCTTCTCCAAGCTGAACAACCCCAATGCCCTCAGCCAGTCCTCATAGGAGATGTGCTTCATTCCTCTGATCATCTTTGTGGCCTGCTCTGGACCCACTCCAGCAGGTTCATGTCCTTCTTATGTTGAATTCCCCAGAGCTGGGCAGAGCACTCCAGGTGGGGCCTCTTGTGAGCAGAGTAGAGGGGCAGAATCCCCTTCCTTGGTGATTCTGTTGGTCACACTTCTTTTGAGGCAGTCCAGGATATAGTTGGCTTTCTGGGCCATCCCCAAGTTAGATGCCTACAGTCTTTCTTCAGAAAAGGCAAAAAGCTCTTTTTTTTTTCTTCTTTTTTTACCTTACAAAAACATCTCCAGAAGAGGTAGTGACACCAGTCATTCTCTCTGTAACTAAGCTATGTCTAGGTACTAGACATGCAAATACTGACTCCTCTGATTAAAAGGTATCAGAGTCACCTCTTGTTGCAGGAATGTTCTCAGTACAGGGAACTATTTTGTGAAGAGAAAGGGAGAGATCAGATTTAATCTCTTCCAACAAAGCTCTTTTACTTCCCATGGAAAAATGAAATTCCAGGGAGCAATGGTGGCACTTAAGTCTCTGGGTTGGCAGAAAGGGTGTCTATCTGCTGTGGAAAATGTGGGTTTGTTATTTTGATTTGACAGGTTCAGAAAAGGAATCTGGGGTCAGTCTCCTGTTTACATGGAGACTTTGAACACCTCCAGGAATGGAGCCTTCTGTCTCATCGCTTCCTGGGCATGCTTTATGCAGACTCTGATTTTATGCTGTGATTTTCAGATCACGCCTAGGTTAGGGTTGGCGCATGAAAGAAATGTATGCTCAAAGGGAAGATAAGTGCTGAATGACTCGGACTGGTTGAGGTAAGTGTTTCTAGGCATGATGAAAAGCAGAACTTTAATTGCCTGGAGTACATCAGAGTGAAAAATGAGATCAATTACAGATTTTAGGAGATTATTCATTTGTCAACAACTAAGTGTAATTTTGAGGAAACTGGTTTTGGCACTGGAGCTTCTCTCTGCAGAGAAAATAGTGAAAAGCAGATTTCTTGCACACTAGCTAATGGCCCTACTCTGGCTTCCCAGATAGATTGGGCGGACACATTGTATGCTTCTGTAAATTTATTATACGAGGTAACCAAGGTCTCTCTGGAGTTTCCCAAATAGGTTGCTGTTCATGGGCTGTTCACTCACTGTTCAGAATTTGTGAGTTCCACCTTCAGTGAAGATGCTTGCAAAGCCACAGAGAAGGGACTGTTGAGTGGAGCTTTTTAGAAGTGTTGGCCAGTATGGCTGAATCCTGCCAAATTTCCCTTATTGCTGCCCTTGTCTTGGGAGATCGGGCTCAAGTCAATGGTCTGGTGAGCACACAGGGTGTCTGGTACCTCCTAGAAGAGAGGTTTGCATGCAGGGCAACTGCTCGCATGTGAGAGTTAACTCAGTGGTCAGATGTGCTGCTTCTTTGCAGCCTAGCTGGTCTGTGCAAGCTGTGTGCTCGCATCCAGGTCTCACATGTCAGACAGCCAAGGCAAATATCTTTAGATTCTGCCAGTCAGTCTGCCAGCTGTGGAGATAATTAAGGCAGCTGAAGTTCACTTTGGAAGAAAGGTGCTACAAATGTTTGCAGTTGTCGTGAACCAACAGTCTTGCCTTTGGTGAGGCTTGAGTTCACTTCAGCGCACAGTTCCACACCATTTCCCGTTCAAGTTATTCCATGGAGAAATACACTACCAAGATATTTTAAGACTCGCTGCTAGACTTTAACTACTAAAAAAACCTAGAATTAGAACATAGTATGATGTAGCTCATTCCTTCCAATTAGGACTGTCATTAGAAGAATATAATTTATGAGTTTGGGATCAATTCTGTGGTTTTGGACTGAGCAAATTCCCCCTGAAAGTAAAAGCATGAATTCTGAACTCAACTTGGAATATTTCAGCTCTATTGTCTGTTAGGATAAATAAACATGAATTTAAGGTTACATGGATGCATGTGCCAAACTGCCTGAATCTCTATGTACAATACAAACTACTTCAACTTTTGCAATATAAAAAAACCCAACAATCTCTTTCACTATTTCTTGGAACTTTAAATGTGCCCTTGTCAGACACAATTATTCCTGATGAGGAGAAATAAATTATTTGTAACAAGTGATCAGACTAGCAAACAAGCCGTTTACATCAGAGAGTTTGTATTTGCAGAAAATGCCTTAAAAGAACCCTTCCAAAAGCAAATGTATTCTGCAGAAAGGAAACAGCAGAAACATCCTGTATTTCTCTGTAGTTCAGCAGTACTCACTGCCAATACCAACATCATATACTTTCAGAGCTATGTTTTTCTTACTCTTATGTTGTGCCTTTTGAGGTTACATCGGGCAAACCAGTTTGGTATCAAAGTCCTCCATACACGTTGTTGATATGAATTTGGATGTTTTTTCTTCCTTGTTTGTCCTTGGAAAAGCAATTGCAAAACCTTTATCAAGTTATCAGTCTTACAGGTAAAGAAAGGGACATAATAAACCTTCTTTCTCGACTTTTCAGGAACTGAGGAGAACACCATAACATCCAGGTAGTAGAATAACAGTGTAGGAAATCATTTACACACAGAAGTGACTAATGGCTGAGAAGTGACAATAAAAAGTTTCTGCCATGTGTGTGCTGCTTGTTTTGGTTAGAACATATTTTGAAATATGCTTTAAAGATCCCTCAAGGATGGATTTGTTTTTGATGTTGCAAGAATCCTCCGTGGCTGCCCTTTGCACAAGAACCTGATGTATTATTGATGATGGGAAATACTTGCTTCTGAGAAAGTCTTGAAAGGACATTTGAAGTGTTTGGGTTGGGGTTTTTTGTGAAGCTAGAGTTTAGATCATATGACCTGTGGAACATCTCCAGCAGAAAAGGCAGGCTTCAGATGATCTTGTCTCATTTGCAATGATATTTTTTTCCATCATTTTACTGGATTAACTCTGTTGAAATTGTCCATATGACATCATCTAGATTTATAATACAGGCAAGTAAAATTACCACTAGACATGAGATGGAAAAGACCAGATAGAAAGCTCTTTAAAATTAGGGTTCAGCAGTGTTTTATGTGAGTTTGGTGGGATTATTCTCAAGGCAGATTCAGGGGTTTAAAACTCAAAACAAATTTTCTTGTTTTTAATCTTTTTAGAAACTAGCTGCTGATTTCTATAACTATGAACATTACAACTAGTGCCTATTCAATTTTTTATATCATTTATATTTAGTCATTTACGTTACATATCGACTTATTTAATTTTGGCTCCCATCTCAGAAATTTAAAATAATTTTCCTTCCATTGATTCTTCAGTCACGTCACACTGTAATAGATCTACGTCCACATTTTCTCTTTCTATTTAACAGTAACTACTACAGGTCTAAAGTTTTTATTAAAAAAAAATAAAAATTATGATATCAGGCTACCGTTTTGAGGAAAAAGAGAAAATACTTTAAGCTTAACTTCAGTCTGCTTTTCAAACTGCTACAATTCCATTTGCTTCAACAGACCTATTCTAGATTAACACAACTATAACCTGGAAGGTGTTAGAGGCCTTGGCTAACTTGAAGTTTTGTCGATCATGAAAATTCAATGTCCCTTAAGGCAAATATTAACCTTGCCTTCATCCTGCACCAGTATTTACTTTGTAAATCAATAAACCTAATCACTCCTGTTAGAAGTCAATGTTTGTGTAGTATCTCATACTACACACCATTACTGACAAGAGTATATTTAAAATTTCCTTTTTATTGAAATTCTGTGGTGAAGTGTCCTTCTGTGATGTTAACAAATATTTGGAGAGTTTATTTACACTTGTTCTCTGAGTGTGTGCTACAGTTTCACAAGTAGATTTAATTAGTAATATTATTATTACTCTGCCAATTTTATTTTTCTAGAATTGATGGAGCACAGTGTAAAGATACATATGGAGGACTCTTGCTGTGGAATAAGGAAGGCCAGGTTTGACAGCTCCAGGAGGCTGCCTGAGGGGCATTTGCTAGGGCTAACCACATCTTAGCATCAGCAGCCTCCAGCAGCTTTCTCCAGAGTCTGTGGAGGCAAATGATCCTTTACATGGAGAGCTGGACTCTCACTGAGATGTAACCACGTCAGCTTTGTTGGTACAGAGGGCACTGTGGAAGCTCAGCATATCAAGTTATCCCTAGCCTTTGCAGACACTCCATCTTTTCAGACACCCTAGTCCATTATGGATATCAATTCTGGTACCACTACCAACTAAACTAGGGCCCAAGCCAGCCTGCAAAGCCTTCCTGTTCATGCATCCTTTGTGTAAGCAGCAGCAGTACTCAGTCATCAACCAGGTTGTCTCTTACCATGTGCAATAAAAAAAAAAATCTTAAAAAAAAAAGAACCAAAGTGGTTCCAAAGTGGTTGCTCCTCCAGGCAGTCACAATTTAGGTTAATAGCACAGCATAACAGATAACACAACAGGAAATGCCCCATTTCAAGGAATGTAAATATGAAAGAAAACTGGTTGGAGAGAACTGGTTGGTTTACAGAAAAGTAAGCACACACTAGCCGCTAGAGTTCCTTCTGCTTTAACTGTTTATATGCTTCAGCATATATTTATCATTCTCTTAAGAACAGATAAAAAAAGCTAATTCAATGCTGCATCATTTTACATTTTATATACATGACTACCATTTAGTATTGTGTGGATGGGAACAAAAAGCTGTCAACATAAAAGGTATTTTAATGTAATGTATTGTATCCATAGATATAATGAATATTTGTTAAACCACAGATAAGACTGGAATTGGTTTATTTACTGACAGTACAAATGGAAAATTTTGGGGCCACACTTGCAGTGTGAATCAGCTCCGTTCCATTCAGCCCAGTGATTTCAGTCAAATTTGTTGCAAGTACTGCCCTTCTGAAAATGGTAGTTTTATTCAGGCTAAATAGAAGTCATGCCCTTGAAACCAGGCACAAAGTCTTCATCTTTCAAATCCCAAATGATATTTGAAAAGAGACAAGTATAATTATTTCCATTTTACAGATGGAAAAACAGAGGGAGATCAATTAGATTACCCAAAGTCTCCCAGCACATCCCTGAGAGCATTTCCTGCCTTCCAGATATAGACCCAAAGCCTGGCATAGTCACAGAACTTGCTGTTTGAGACACCAGCCTTGTTTTTCTCAGGTCTTCACTGAGTTTCTCTCCTATTTTTCAATCATGTCTACTCAGATGTGAATGATTTGTGTCATAAAGGCCGTCCAAGGTGTCTGTTTCATCATCAGGTCAGTGAGAAGTGCTGTAAACTGTGAAACAAATACCATGCATTTGGGTAATCTGAAAAACAATCTTGGTCTACTTTTCAGTTTTCATTATTTATTTGTTATCTCTTTCTTAAGAGAAAAATTTTAAATCTTCTTTTTTTTTAAGTCTTGTTTCTCTGTCTCTATCCCTCTTTCTCCCTCCCTTTCTTTCTTTTTCTCTTGAGGCTAGCCTAAGTACAGCTGTTAAAAATAATACAAGATTTGTTTTTCTAAATATTTAAACAGGGATTTTTTCCAGTAGACAGAAGGAAGAACACTGCCTACAGGGCATGTTGTGCCAGCTCTCCTAAGACATTCCTTGTTATTTTTCAGCAGCCAGCATAATGATGTGGTTGAATAACATTAAATGAAATAAGAGCAATATCACTGTCCCGCACTCCTTTGGCTGTATCACAGGATCCTTTTCATGACAGCAAAAGGATTTTATAAAACTCTTTTAACTCTTTTAAAATAACATGTAAAGCAAGTGACTATTTCTTCTGGTAGTTACTTATTATGGTAGTTGTTTGTTAGTTCTTAAGGATTCTGTGCTTAAAGTTCCAGAACTTTTTTGCAGAATCTGCAAACAGGCATAAAAGCAGTGAAATCACAAGGTGTAAACTGCCATTTTGAGAACTACCACAGATATCAATGCAAGTTTTTAAAATATTAGAACAATATGCTGTTGGTATCTTCCTTACTGAAATACCTAAATTTTTAAGTAGCTGTAGTTCTCTACTGTTAAGTTATACTAATATAGGTGAACAAAAAGAAAATTCTGGGAACTAATGAAGGCTGGGCCTTCTAACAGCAATGCATAATGAAATGATGATGTTCCCTATGGACATACATGGACTTATTCCTGGTTTTAGAGCATCCAGCCATCATTCCAGCTTTAACCTCTTGTTTACCTCTGTTGCTTCAGTACCACACTGAACCAGGATCTCACACTGCTGTGAGAGACATCTCGTGGGGTAATGCCTGTGTCCCGTCTTTGACAGGAAGGAAGAGGAGCAGAGCATTTGCTCTCCCTCTGTGTCTTCCAGGGCACTGGGAGAGTGCAGTATGCTGTAAGGGTGGCCAAGTGCTGCCAGGCTGAAAATATCTCCATCATGACAGGGAGCTCTGCTATCTCCCAGACTTCTTTCATTTTTTGCTTTGCAGGCACAAAATGGAAATTCTTTACCATTTCTTCTCTCAGAGTGCCATGATGCTGGATTTATTCTGGTTCTTCAGTAATAATAGTCTTCTTTGCTTTATGGGATCAATGGGTTTTTTAGACATTTCAGACCTGCTGTAATCACATTGTTCTTGCTGAAACCAGTGGAAACCTTTCTGTCGACTTAACTGAGAGGAGGCTTGGGCCAGTGGCTTCCTTCCTGCACTTCTATTATGTTATTGTGACCATATCGTGACTTTTCCTATTACTGACAAATGTTTCAGGTCACTGTAGTAACCTCAAAACCTTTTTCAGCATTCGGTAGTACCAGTATGTGCTGTCATTTTAAATAACAATGTCATAAAACTCAATAGTACCAAAAAGTAAAACTTGATTGCCTCTTCTTTCCTCCCATTTTCTGCTGATTGCATGACTGAAGTGCCAAGGTCTGGAAGTGTTGCAATATCCTGGTGTTGCTACCCTGCTGCCTGGCTAAATCTGTCCTGTTTGCTAGTAGTGAAGAAGGCTAAAGGCATTTTTGATGACTCAGTCGGGGGTGGATTGGGCAGTGGAAGTGGTAAGGAGTGAGAATAATGGCTGTGGCTCAAGCACCATCCCTGGGACAGAGCTCAATTTTTATTTTGCTGTAATTAGCACCAGCAAGAGGGGGGTGTGAGGGAATTGGACAACATTGCCCATCGTGACACTATTATGAGTTCTTTCCAGCTCCTCCAGAACCCTTTGGAATTTAAGTATTGATTTCTGAAGTGGTTTTGTCAATGAGTGTCTCCAAAACTAACAAAAGAGGAGTCAGGGCAGGGAAGTGCAGGAGGAAAAGACAAGAAAGAGAACCAGCTGAATATTCCTGCCAAGTTTTGCTAAAGCTATCTGGCTGGCTCTGTTATTCAAGTCCCATGGCATTTGTTGGTGGACTGTAATAGAATACAGGGATTTAAATATTAGCACCAGGGCGTATGGTTGCATATCTGGGAAATGTAAATGAAATACTAAAAATACATCAATTATGTTATTTTCCTCACCATGGACATTTCTGACAGATAGGGCATGTACTGTGGGCTGGAATTAGAACAGGCTGGGGTGTCCTCAGTAAGAGAAACACACAGAAGGAGAAAAGATTGGGAAAGTGGGAGTGCTATAGTTCAGTGCTCAGTGTTTGGGTTCAGCAAAAATAACCATGCTGTAAAGGAAGGGAGGTGATGAATATTCAGAAAGTATGTCTGATATCTGCCTGTTTCTTCACCATCTGAGATGAAGGGTTGGCAGGCCCATGGTGGTGGTGGCTGGGAGGTAAGCACCAGGCAAATGCCAAGGGTCTGGCTGTGGGAGAGGATACACAGCTGGAAGGAGCCAGGGGACAGAGGGACTTGGCAGCAATGTGTGGTGCAGTGGGGAAAGGAGCTGTGAGGGAGCTTGTACCCTGAAAGCAGTGCCACAGCCCTGTCCTCTCTCAGTAGAGGACCACATACACTCCTCTGTGGTTAGTGCTCTCAGGCCACCTGGGTTCTGGGGACAGGTTTCTGGTGTGTACACTTTTCTCAGGTCCTTTCACAAGGTAATTACATTTTGACCCCGGTGCCTTAACATACTTCTTGCCTTGGTCTGCAAAGTCCTGGTGGAGATGTATTCATCAGCTTCAACACAACCTGTACAGGTTTGTTGAGGTAGATCGGAGCAGACTTATTTGGATAGGTATAGTACTTTTCCTGGATAGGAAAATATTTTCTTCCATATCCTAGTTTCCCTTTATAACCTAAAAGCACTAGTTGGCAGGCAGAAGGATGTCATTGGCAGGGGAAAGGGCTTCAAGTTTTGAAAGCCTCTGCAATGATATTGATCTCTTCTACACCCTTTTATCATCTGAACTCCCCACATACCTCCTCCATACCCACTCTCCCTTGTTGTGTCTTGTTACTGCAGCAAAATTAAACACTGTCACCACTGGTACAAGGACAAATTGTGAGTAGTCAGGCTCCCCCAGGTTTGGGTTCTATTATTGACTGCTACCCTTAAACTGACTGAGAAAATATGATGCTGTGCTTGGTTTGAGACCAAAGACTGCATCCCGTGGAAATCAAAGCCTTTAGGGTGGAGTTTGCATCACTGCATTTGGGTGAAACTTTTTAATTCACCTTTTCCACAGGTGCCATTCCAGCCCAATGCCCAGAGGAACACACCTTTCTTTGCTGTTGCCCTGTCAAGTTCTGGGTCTCCAGGGAGGTGGACAACCAAAGACCAGCTTCTCCTCCTGGGTCCACTAGCTTGTCCTGCTATCTGAGTCTAGCATCAGGTACCCTTGCCCCAAGGGCCTTCAGCAATTAACAACCCTTGTTAATGTGGTCCTTGCCTCCTCCTGGTTCCCTGCACTTCAAAATGATCTCCCAATTTGAATCATCATATGCCAATGTAACGTACTGGTAGCCGAATGAAGTGTGTATAAGTCCATGTGCTTTTGTTTCCAAAATCACACCAGTGCTAAATAGGCTCAAGAAATAAGCAAATACCATCAGTGATAGGTCCTTGATGCTCTGCAGTGTTTGACATAGAGTTTTTCTTTGTGGCCTGATCATTTAATCTTTTTCTTACCCTTTTCCTTATTAGGGCTGATCAAGCAAAAACACTCAGACTGTCAGCAAGAGGAAACCACCATTATTTACATTAAATTTTGACCAAGTGAACGCCCTGATAAACCAGGTCACAGAGGACACAGATCCTGCTTGGTTTTTCTTGCAGGTTCTCTGTTTTGTTGTAAAGGACATTTATTTATGTACTGCTCTTTCTTCATGCAAATGACGTTTTAAACACTTACAGAAGCTCAAATAAATGTCTGGTATTCTTTTAAGAAGAAATATTTAGTACCAGGCAGAGGAAATGTTGGAGATTTAAGTGTTACTTCTTAGTAGCCCATTGGCTATTAATAACTGTCGTGGCTTATTCCAAACAACTACAAGTAACAATAGTAAAAGTGATGTGTGTTTTTCACAAAAGTAAAAAAATGTCATCCTAGAAAGACAACAGCATTTGCTGAAGGAATAACAGGCATTATTGTAACAAAACGAAGTTTTGTAAATTTTGCAATTAAATGCTTTGTCAACCTGTTTACAGACAATTGCTCCACAGATGTCCTGTGTTAATACCCAAATGCATCTTAATTATGCATGTATATTTATTTTAAAGAAGAAGAATATTTCACCTTTCACTCCTTCAAGCATTGCTACTAAATTTGCAGCACAAAACTGAGAGCCTGGACCACAGACTGTCCAGTGCCAACCTCATAACCCTGGAGCTGCTTGAAGGCCAAGATGTAGTAGCAACCTAGAGCAGAACTGAGCAAGCTGTAGGTCTCAGCTGGTCCTTTACTAACAGAACCGTGGTGGACAGAAGTACGGAATAATGCATTTAGGATACATACCCTCTCTCCCACTTCTTAGGAGGGACTGTTAGAGAGAGTTAGCTTGATGACCACATTAAAAACGTCAGAACTGGATTTAAGGAAAATATTTTCTATGTTGAAGATTTTGTCACAGCATGTAGGATTCTGTGGTGAGTTGAGACAAACTGGTCCATAAATTATGCTATGTGGCATTCACACTGAAGCAGTGATGGGCAACTCTCTTCTTTTTTTCCTGCCTTGTCTTATTACTGGGAAAGACTTTGGCTTTGGCCATGGCTTTAGATGAGGCCACAGGGAAAATACCAAACCCGACTAAGAGCTGGGGCAGCATGATATCCAGGGGGTTTTCATCTTGAGGCAGTCCCTGAATCCCAGAGCTGTCACAGGCCATAATCTGTGACTCTTCATGATTTCCCAGTGGTTAGGGAGATCTCTGGTTACTGGCTTTCTTATCAGCCAAAATGCAATGAAAAAAACCTAACCCGTTTCATCAAAGAATGGCATGCAGGACTTTAAATAAACAAGTATTTTAAAGTGAGAGGCCAGCTAAAACCACATCCAGAAATCTGAATACAGAGCTTTGTATATGCAGTCTGTGTGCATAAATGAAATGTTCTAAGTCTTTTCTGTAATTACATGAGCATAACTTTATTTTCATCTATTTTCATCATGCTGGCAGCCCAGACAGCCAATCCCATCCTGGACTGCATCAAAAGAAGCGTGGCCAGCACATAGAAGGAGGTGATTCTACCCCTCTACTCTGCTCTCATGAGACTGGAGTCTGCATCCTTCTTTGGAGTCTTCAACACAGGAAGGACATGGGCCTGTTGCAACAGGTCCATCCGAGGGCCAAGAAGACAGGATGAGAGAGTTGGGGTTGTTCAATCTGGAGAAGAGAAGGCTCCAGGACACCTTTAATGGCCTTCCAGTACCTGAAAGGGAGCCTACAGGAGAGCCGTGGAGGGACTCTTTGTCAGGGAGTGTAGCGATAGGACAGGGGTAATGGTTTTAAACTGGAAGAGTATAGATTTAGATTAGGTATCAGGTAGAAGTTCTTCACTCAGAGGATGGTGAGGCACTGGAACAGGTTGCACAGAGAAGTTATGGATGCCCCATCCCTGGAAATGTTTAAGGCCAGGCTAGATGGGGCTAGATGATCTTTAAAGTCCCTTCCAACTCTAACCATTCTATGATTCTATGATCTTCTCTCGACAGAAAACTGCCTGTTAAAGGATGATCTGAAAAATGCTGATTGCTGTACATAAGTGAGTAGACAGATGAAGTAAGAAACTGTGTGATTAAGCTTCTCTCCCCTATGCCTATCACTAGAACATCACAAATCCAAACATTTTGGACCAAATCACGATTTGGATAAATAAAATGTTTCTTGTGGCTTGCTAGTGGAATGTGGATTGTTCAAACATACTATGGAGATTTTCTTTTTCTTCTGTAAACAAGTATTCCGACAAAATAAAGAACAGATAAAACAGTAATTTCAAAGTTATTTCTTAAACTTTTCTAAACAAAGTAGTTCTGAGGTGGTGATGACAGCAAGAGCAGCCGAACTCACTGCAAATCAGTGTTATGTTCACCTATTGGGATTGATGAGGTCAGAGCAATAAGGTACCCTTGTTTTGTCCCTGAATTCCTAATACTCCCTACATTTATTTTTCTTGATTTTGCAAAACTTCTTCTACATTGCAGCCATTGGGCTACAGAAGAGATATAATTTGTAAACCCTAGGTTTCTGCTGCAAAGGAACAGTGTCTTTTAGACAGGGCTTTTTAGAAAGCACCACATGACAGTAAAACCTGAGGGTTGTTTTAAGTATGTAAACCTCTATAAGCGGGTTTAGTAATTCCCAAAACTTTCTCAAAGGAGAAACACTAGCCAGTTTCTTAGGAGAAAAAACATCTCATATACATAGAAAGCGGTCCGTGATTTCAGAAATTGGCAATTATACTAGTTAAATTATACCAGTTAATGCATCACCCCTTCAGATGTTCAAACACAACAGTTTTTGCAGCTGTTGATGAATCAGACTGAGATCGTCAGCTTCAGAAAACACAGTTTTTGGGAGTGTTTCTAAAAATAGGATCTGTTTATAAGCTGGTTCACAGCGCCTTACAGCATTGCTGCACAAACAGCTGTGCCAGCTCAACTGAGGAGGGTGGCACAGGATAGCAATCTGTATCTTACATTGACATATATGCCAAAGACTTTGTCCTTCAACAGATAAAACTTCGACTTTTTCCTTTACAGCCACACAGTAAATTGTATAAGGCACTGCAAGGTAGTATTCAGTATGGAAAGACGATATAACAAAGGTTACGGGACCACAATTTTGCTGTTTTTTCTTATTCTGCCTCCTCCAGTTTGTTGCTCTTGTGTGTATTCAAACACATGATTTCAACATCACATTTATACCTTTGCACTTTAGCACAAATACTTATATTTACCACTGATCTTTGTCCAGAGTTGGTGTCTTATTCTTGACAGCATGTCCCAGACATGTTATAGTTGTCATTATAGACTGCTAGGAGCTTACAAATGTCTCTTTATTTTTTTCCCATTCCTTCAGCTTCTTGGTGACAGGCACAGCCAGCAGCATTCCAGCCTCTGGGATCACAGGTCAGTGTAGCCGCTGGTGACAACAGAAATCTGTAGCCTACATTTAAAGAGGGGCAGGTGACCATAAAATATCCCCAGCTTTTGAGTAAGCCATTCAATCTACAAAGTCTTGTTTCCTGCCTAAACCACAATTGTTGGACCAAGCATTACTTCAGTGAAAAACATCTACAGTAAGTAAACCTAGAGGTGTGACACAATATAGTGGTGTGACAGTGGCAGACTTGGAAATCCAGTTTACTATTGCAGGTACATGTATTCCTGCATTAAACAGCTGCTTTTACATGCAGACGTGCACACACACAAACATATGCATACATTTCATTCTTTCTGTATTTGCAGTCTAAATGGCTTGGGTGAAAGAAATTATGCCGTATATGGCTTATGGTAACTACACAAGTGATTTCCACATCAGCTACTGAACACGTCTATCACTCCCAAATGCAGGTCTTGCTGAACTTCCCTGAGATGTTAACCCTGTCTTTCATGGTACGTGAAGAGACATAGAATGTCTTAACACCCACACATCCTCCTTACTGCTTTTCTCTCTTCTCTCTTTGGCCTAATGTTAGATACTGAATGTTATGTGGGTTATATACACAGAATGAATATGCTAGGTCAGGAATTTTCCCCTTCCAAATAAACAAATGCATTGTAATTCCTTTCTTTATTTCTTTCTGTAAGGAGAAAAATTAAGCATCATTTTGTTTCAGCACAGGGGACCAGAGGTTGCAGTATTAAATCAGTCAGTTTGCTCCAGTCTTCAACATACAGAAATTAGCAGAACCACACCTACTTTCCAGAACAATATGACCTGAGTGCAGTATATGAAGAGAGAAATAATAAATTGACACTAGAAAAAAAAGGAGATGGAAAAACCAAAGCTGGAGTTTAAGTCTTTAAAAATTATTAGAACATTTCCTTAACCAAAATAAATGTGTGAGCATTTTTTTTCCAATCCTGGATGCATTCATAATATATAGCTAAATTATAGGCATATGTGTCTGCTCCATTCTCTTAAATGTTTCCACTATGCTCTCAATGAAGTGTCAAGCTCTATAATGAATTGGTGTGTTCTTCAGGCAGTGTTGGACATGCTCATGTTCGCCTGAACTCAATGTGTGTGGGAGGCTCAGCTTCTCAGGTGGTGTTTAACTTCTTGCAAGATGGGGGCCCCAGTTTCTGCTTTAGATGAAGTGCGTGAGCTACTTTAAAATATATTTTTAACTTTATGGAAAACATTCGTTTTGTGAGTCTGGTTATGTGTCAACCTAATTCCCACACACCTCAAACAAAAATTACCAGGGCAGCAAATACGTGTTCAAATTCCAAATATGCTTTAGTGCAGCACAATGGTTAAGAATTATTTTTTTTCTTTTATTTCTTTTTTTTTTTTTTAAGCTAGTTAGTGCAGTATTAGGTAGGTCACCCTGGCCACATTCCCAGAATTTAACAGTGGGGGCCTTGTGGAATGCTAAACGATGTGTATAACAGCATTCAGGCTCTCCGTGAGCCAATCCGTCAAAACATTTGCTGCTTTGAAAATGTGTTCTTCAAAAAAATGTGCATATGGAACTTATTAGACTATTTGGTGGAGTTCAGGCAGCAGAGCCCAAGAGAAGTATAAAAACATTTGAGGGCACAATTCTACCTTAAGGTAATAGGATCTCTAAACTGTTCTTTTGCAATCAAATACACACAAAATACAGGCAAGAAACATCCTGAATGGAGACGTTTGACATTCCAAACAGTCACAAGACCTTAAGTAAAGAACTTGTAATAGTAGTAAAAAAGCAGTGATTTGATTGCAGCAATGACTGGTACGTTTGGTTCTGTTTCCTCGGCAGAATGTATTGATTCTTGGCTCTTTAACAGTTCAAGTTGTATCGAGGAGTTCTGACTCATGGTTTCACTGCCGTGGATTTCTGTGTTTCTGGTGCATTGGAGTGGGGATCAATCAGTCTCCTTGTAGATGAAAAAAGGCAGTACTGCAGATGAGAGAAACAAATGAGCTGTCATTTTCTAGCACCTGTTTGTACCTTCATCCAAGTGACTTCTTGTCCCTGTTGCACAGGGAGCACAGAGCAACCCCAGAGTGAGCAGATCTTCACCTCAGTGTTGAACTATAAGGCAAACCACACAAATGACTTAGACTAAACTTTGGCTTTGGCAGCCATGACAAGAGATAGCACTGGGGTTTGCTGCTTCATGGGTAGCCCTAGAGCAGAGTTTTACTCCGAGTCTTCCACTGGGGACAGAATTAGACAAGGGTGGAGGAATCTGTGTAACCCTTGTACTCTCTCCCTTCCTCTTGCCTATTCTGACACTCATCTGAACATGAAACTGTGGTCTGTGCAGGGTCTTTACGCCACACTGCTAGCTTTGATCACTACTGCAAAGATTTAAAAGAACACCCTGTTCTTGTGTAACCTCTTTCATACAATTGGGGGTTACAGGCCAATGTAGTATTTATGGACTTCTGACCAACTTTTTATATCCTGTGAAAAGACTGAAAGCTGAGGCTTGGGACTTTATTTTGTTGATGTATCTGTACTCAAGGATAGTTCTCTTTCTGAGTGTCTGTAGTGCAAGGATACAAAATATGGCATGGAGGCACTGAAAATGGATTATTCCCTCCTAAAGTAAGGTGGATACCATTTGCTGCCATACTGTAGAGTGGTCTTTATTAGCCTAATCTTTGAACCAAGAACTAAATTACCTAGCAGGCAGCTAGCAGGCAGCTGCAGTACTGTTACCCAGAATCTCACGATTACCATTGTTAGCAGGCAAGCATGTTTGTAGCCACTGCAGGACTGATGGTCAGTAATCCCATTGCACAGAAATAGTGAGCTATCAAGTGATGCCTAAGTTATTTGCCATTGATATTGATATCTGCAATATCAGTCATGTGCCTTATCTTGCAATTCTGGCCTTGGTTTGATCCAGTACTGCCTTACCCTCCCCGTCCCTGCTGTGCCGCGGTTTTCAGTCTCCTGCAGTGCTTTCTCCAGGGTAGGATGCTGCTCTGTGCATGGCCTTTCTTCCTGCAGAACATGGAGAGGGAAAGGGCTGGAGATGGGCTTCTCTCTCGCTAACTGTGCTCCAGCAGGCAACATGCCTGTCATTCCCTTGCAGCCAGGCCAAGCTGCTGCCCATGTGGTGTCCCCGAGGATCTGTGGGGAAGGATCCTGGCATTGTCACCCCTGCTTTTTTTTCATCCTTTACAATTGAGTAAAGCATCCCAGAAAATAGGTCTCAGCCCTGAGACATTGTACTGGCTGGAGAACAGAGAGCAAGGAGGGAGAGGGAAACATCTCTGCCTTCCATCACAGCCCCCTGGAAACCTCACTGACCCTTGTCCAACAAGCTTAATATGATACTTGGAAATATCATGAGACTTCATTTGTTATTATTACTAGCACGAATTCAGATGGCAATGCCCCTATCTACTCTGAAGAAATGCTGTATTGTTTTGTTATGCAAAAGTTCTTGAAATAAGCTGTGGCATCCAGCTGAAACTTTCCTTTTACTTTATTCCCTGTATTTGGAAGAGGCTGCTGGGACAGAAAAGCTTCCTGGGAACTGGACACTGCTGTATGAGTGGAAACTTTTGAAAAAGGAAATTGCCTGTAATGGTTTGTGGTTGCCTCCATTACTAGGCCTCAGTGAGTGAGTAAATCAGTTTAAACTGCAGAGATATTCTCAGACCTCTTCATCACTGATTTTTGACACCTGAGGAAAACTAGTCTGCACATTCAAGAGCTGAAGTTTCACATGGCAGAGTCATGACACTGAAGGCAATATTTTTGCTTGCAATGCAGGCAAGAAAGAAAATAGCCTCAAAACTGCCTGGACGGAAACTTCAGAAGTGCTATGCTTTGGCCTTCTGCCACTCCTTTTGAAGTCAGGGACTTCTCCCATTGTGTTAGATTTTAACAGAGTCAGAACAATGTCAAACTCCTTTAAAAAAATCCCACCCACTATTTTCAGTGCATGGTTTTATCAAGCCAGAAGATTACGGTGCTGTAATGCATGGTGGGATTTTGTGACGCCCAGAGGTGGCCTTCCTGGTTCTTTCATGCTGGCCTTATCCCTTCAGTGTATTCTTGAGTCCCTTCCTCACACTGTAAAAGTAGTCCTTCAGCTGATCCCTTGGAATTGCCTACTTCTTATCTCACCATGGCAAAATGTGAGGAAGGACATGTTAGGGACATCGTTTAGTGGTAGACTTGGCAGTACTAGGTTAACAGTTGGACTCTATGATCTTAAAGGTCTTTTCCAACCTAAACTATTCTACGATTGTATGATTCTAGGAGCAGCATTACCTCCAGCAGCTGCACTGGCTAGAGGTCTACTGAGATGGGTGGCAGTGTGTCCTGTAGGATAGTTCCTCCCTTTGTGCTGTTTTCCTTCTCTTTTCTGATGTGTACCACTATGGTTCCCAGAGGCTCATAGTCCTGTTCATGAGCTTTTCCAGGAAGGTTAGTCATGTAGTACTGGCTTCTGTCCTTGTGTCTCTGTTTCTATGGACCAAGTTGCTCTGTTTGCTCCTCCTGTGTGGGAGAGTACAGCATCTGGCCTTAGCTCGTTGTCTTCTGGAGGGGTTTTCTTTTGTTACAGTAAATATAGGGTTGTGTTCAAGAGATTCAGCTATCATAACTCCAGTTAAATTTCCTTACTAGGCTTTATGAAGCTGTTAAACTGAATTGGGTTTTCTTAAGTCTCACTGGTTTACAACTCAAAGTTCAGTTCTGGAACAACTAACCAGATGAAACGTTTGATATTGAGATCTGTCTGTATTCTGTTGTCTGTTGTGGCTGATATCTATTGAAACATTAAGCTTTGCTCTGCTCAAGTTATTTTATTCATATAATTTTAATGTATTTTACATTGGTATTCTACAGTTACTTCCTAAGGGATTTGTGCCTGGAAAAATTAGAAGAATGAGCCATGTAAGTCCATGAGAGAGGTTATAAAATAAACATTATACCATGTGTGGGGTAACATTTTTTACTGCAAGTGGCTGCTCTCACTTTCTGGCATTTAAACACACAGCCATCTGTTTGAAGGCTGTTTGAAGTGGCTGTATTCCAGTATTTATGTAACTTGCCTGTAGAAAGGAAATGACATCATTTAGTTTCCTGAAGAATATTACCAATGCCAGAACTGAGGAAATAAAATCTACAATAAATATAATATGTATTTTTAAATGTTTTTGCCCTTTACAGTAGACCACCTCTCCATATTGATCTGACCATGCCTTCAAAGCAATTGCAAGCCCCTTAGTTTCATGTGCATTTTCACACAAGTTGCTAGCAGTGGGCTACAAGACACTGTATCCTGCATGTTTGCTGAAATGACAACCAGTAAGACAGGACTGAACTTGTAGAAAGGCAAAGCCTATAATGGGCCTCCATTGAAAGATATAGGCATAAACCAGCATCAGCAACTTCATAATTAGACTGGGTGAAGCTTCAGCGCCTTCAAGTGACCATGAAAGAGCAGCAGCTATTTGCCATGCCCAGGAAAAAACATGTAACTCCATTAATATGAGCTAAGCAGTTTAATACAAAACCATTAGGGTATTAGGATTTAAACTGAAAAGAAAGTTTGTGTTATGACGGTCCACATAAGGGCTGTGTATGTTCTGAGACATTTGTTCCATATCTTTGCCAAGCTATAAAGGTTTTCATCTGGTGATTTCAACCGAGCCATGTTGAGTGACATCATATCATATGGGGTTTCCTCCTTCTCTGTCCTGCCAGGAACTTTTCAAACTTTTGTCTTGTCTAATAATTCCTGTTTTACTGCCTGCTTTGTCTACAGAAATAAGTTGTCAAATGAATTAAGTACTACTGGATCACCCAGCAAGCAGCAAAAATAAAGTAGGAAGGTCATTTACTTGTATTAGAAATTTTCATTAGAGTTTACATTTTATTTTCTTTGTGTGAAAGGTGATGAAAAATAGAAATAAAAAGTCTTTCAAAAACACTTATTCAAAGTATTATAATCTGTATCAGACAGGTACACTTAATTCTTATTTTCAGCCATAATCCCAAAAGGCCAGCCTCGTCTGGCAGAAGTTTGATCATACTGCTGCAGGTATCATTTCAAATCACTTACAGTTTCAAGGTACTTTATGTTTAAATCTAATATGAACTAATGACAAACAAATTGCAATTTTCAGAAGTTATGTTATTTCCTGTGTTTGACTCTTATTTATAAAAGAGCTTGTTTGCTATTATTCAGTCTGTCCTATAAACTACAGTGTTGTTGGACTTTAATCTGCGACCAGTTCATTAAACAGATTTGGGCTGCCTATGTTACACATTCCTATACTTTTGAAAGTTTTTCATAACAAAGTCATTACTTGTGTCAAAAGGAAATGGAAATTAGGAGAAAGGTTGGCTAATGATGACCCTTAATAATTTATGGAATTCATATAATCTGCTAGTTTATGTTTATGACTGGCCTTGGATATTGTCCAGAATATGGTGAAATCTGAGAAGCTATCCACATCCATTTGAAAACAGTACAAAAGATTACAAAAATATATTACTAACCTTTGTGCTTCCATAAAGAAATTAAATCTACTTAACATCAAGTTTGAGATACCTGTTAACTGGGAGATATTGGCTAACAACGTATAAAAATAATAATTATAAACATAGGAAAGCGTAAGGTGGTCAGAAAAATGAGAAACAAAGGACTTTATTTACATCTGATTTGTTGTACAGATTTTCCAGGCTGCATCAATAAAATATTGAATTTAATCATGGCTTTTTTTCGTATGAATCACCTCACAGCAGGAGGTGAGACCTCTGTCAAGCTAGGTACTTACAAATACAGTTAATCATGACTTCTTCAATGTAGATATTTGTCTAAATTAAATAAAATTAACTGAAAATTACTAGCCATGGTATTGCTATAAGACAATACTGAAACTCAGTGATGATTTAGACAGTACTTAAACCAATGCATTAGAAAGGAACAGTTTTAAAGCCATTAGTTAAAAGTAATATGAAAAATAGACTGTTTATTACAGTGAATTTACTCACCCATTCTTAGCATGGGAATACTACAGTAAAATTAACATTCCTTGCAAATAAAAATTGTATTCCTATAAACTACCTATAAACTTACTTCCTGTAAGCCTCCTGAATCAGTGAGCTCCTAAATCCTCTGATTTTTAAGGATGACGATACTGTATTCTTGAGGGAATGTAAGTGTTAAACATGAACTCTTCAAATACTTTTCAAATGTTCTATATACCTGTTGGTTTTGTGGAATAACATGGACGATTCCAACTTAAAATGGTGGAACCCACTGGGTCCCAGCAGGTCTAACTATCAATACATCTGCTTCTATAGGTTTTGGCTATCTTTTTTTTTTCATTTTTATTCAATAACAGCAACAAAAAATATCCTGCAGGCTTTCCTGAATTTAAAAGCATATAAGCCACGAAGATGTCAATTAGCATTTCTTGTCCTTAGGAAATTATAGTAATTAAACCCCCTAAGTTTATTGGAAATGTTGATGTTCTCTTAAGAAATGAAATTTCTGTGGTTTATAATTATGGAAAAATGTAATTTTTTTAATTTTTTTTTTTTTTCCTAAGGAAACTAAGAACAATTAGTGTCTCTTAGATCTCCCACTGCTTAGGAGTCCTGGCTTAGTGAGCCAGAGCTGAAGTATACTGCGTTGGGAAGTAGAAGTTCCAGAAAACACCTTTCTAATATTTTTGACAAAAATACAATGTCATTCTTGAAAAAAAAAAAAAAGAAAAAGGTATTACTGTGTCTCCAAGACTTCCATTTGTATTCCTAAATGACTATTTTGAATTGCAAAACCCACAATACCAAGGATTTTCTGATTGAGTCACCTCTGCTCTCATTATTATAGCTGTGGTCACAAGCTCAGCAGGGATGTAAACAGGGCTTTATTCACCCTAAATCTTCAGCATGGATATATTTCAGATATAATTCTATCCCACAGGAGGAAGCCTTAGTCCTAATAATATCATAGAATCACAAAATTGTAGGGGTTGGAAGGGACCTTCAGAAATCATCTAGTCCAACCCTGCTGCCAAAGCAGGATCATCCAGGAACATGTTTACATGGGTATTGAATATCTCATGACATGACTCCGCAACCTCTCTGGACATCTACTCCAGTGCTCGACACCCAAAAGTAAAGAAGTTTTTCTTTGTGTTCAGATGGAGTTTCTAAATATCCATCCAAACCTCCCCTGCTGCAACTTGAGGCCATTTCCTCTTGTCCTATTGACTGTTACCTGGGAGAAGAGACCAACCCCCACCTCGCTATAACCTCCTTTCAAGTAGTTGTAGAGACCAATAAGGTCTCCCTTCAGCCTCCTTTTCTCCAGGCTAAACAAGCCCAGTTCCCTCAGCTGTTCTGCATAACACTTCTGCTCTAGACCCTTCATCAGCTTTGTCTCTGGACATGCTTCAGCACCTGAGTATCTCTCTTGTAGTGAAGGACCCAAAACAGAACAGAGTACTCGAGGTGAGGCCTCACCAGTGATGAGTACAGGGGGGGCCAATCACTCCCCTAGTCCTGCTGGCTGCACAATTCCTGACACAAGCCAGGATGCTGTTGGCCTTCTTGGCCACCTGGGCACACTGCTGGCTTGTATTCAGCTGGGTGTTGACCAACACCCCCAGGTCCATTTCTACAGAGCAGCTTTCCAGTCCCTCCTCCCCAGTCTATAGCGCTGCCTGGGATTGTTGTGACCCAAGGGCAAGACCTGGAACTTGGCCTGGTGGAACCTCATGCCATTGGCCTTGGACCCTCAATCCAGCCTGTCCAGATCCCACTCTAGAGCCTTCCTACCCTCAGGTAGATCAACGCTCCCACCCATCTAGGTGGTATCTGCAAACTTACTGAGAGAGCACTTGATCTTGTACAAATTGTTGACAATTAACAGAACTAGCCCCAATACTGAGCCCTGGAGAACTCCACTTGTGGCCAGCCACCAACTTGATTTAACTCCATTTGCCACCACTCTTTGGGCCCAGCCCTCCCGCCAGTTTTTCACTGAGCAAAAAGTGCTGAGCCATCCAAGCCATGAGCAGCCAGTTTCTGCAGGGGAATGCTGTGGAAAAAATAGTGTGAAAGGCTTTACTGCAACCCAGGTAGACAACATCCACAGCCTTTCCCTCATCCACTGAGCAGGTCAACATGCCACAGAAGGACATGAATTCAGTCAAGCAGGACCTGCCTTTCATAACCTATGCTGATGGGGTCTGATTCCCTGCTTGTACTGTTCATGCCATTTTGATATCAGAAAAGCAATCACATTCTAACAACAACAACATCAAAACCATACATTAAGCTTTTTCATAGTTTCTCTGTATTTTTTTTCCCTTCTTTAATGGCTATTTAGATAAAAGCAGGAAGAACAAGTGGTCAATATAAATAAGAACAGCAACAAACAAAAATTTCTGGTTAATTTTTGGATTCATTAGAGTTGCCCAGGAACAACATCCAGAAAGTATTTTTAAATACTTTTGGAGAGCTTTAAGCAATTTTCTTAAACCAGAGTTTCTCTGAAAACAGTTTAGACAGTGAGTGACACATGCTTATTCTACAGAACAGTTCCTGACTTTGCTGAATATCTGTTCTCTTTGGCAACATGTTTTGCACTGTCAGCCTTTCAGAACCAGCATCTCTGGTTGATGATGTTCTTTTTCTTTATGCCAGATCTGGTGTTCTCAGAGCATGTGTTGATATTAAACAGGCATGTTTATTGCTTTATGAATTAAATATATTTGAATCTGGCAAGGCACTGCTAGCTGAGATTGGAACTGCACCTTGCCATATTTCTCAGAGGTGTGAAGAAGTATTTCACAGAGCTTTCTTCTTCTCCAAAAACACAGAACTTGATCTACAAACACATGCAGTTGGGAAAGCATTTTTGTGATGCCAATACTTACTGTAAATTCTTATTCAGCAGCTTGAACACTGCTTACAGAGCTGAAATATCCTTTACACTAACACCAAAGTTCTCCAATCCATTCCTGACCCTTTTTCAGCCTATGCTCAAGCCTACTTTGGGCTATCATTGTGACAAAGCAGTTTTGAGACTGCGTGCAGCTGGAAAAAAATCACCCCAAACATTAGGGGGAACACAGTGAGGAGTGTGTATGCAGTGTGTGTTTTCATCAGGACCTACTGAAAACAGTTACACATTTTGGTAAGGGAAAAAGTGGAAGGGACTACCATGGCCCAAGACTTCTGACAAATTAAACTCTATACAGATTGGCCATGAAAACTGGCCTCTAATATGTACATAAACTATTTACTATTTTCCCATAAACCCCCCTGTTTTCTAAGGCAAAATTAGCAACCTTAGTGGTGATAAAATCCCATGTACACATGTCAAATAGCATTTATATGCCGCTAGAGGAAGATTGATTGTCACCCCTGGAAGTGTCAGGGTGTTTGGCTGAGCAGTGCAGCTCTGTGTTCCTGCTGCCCCCGGCCCCAGCAGCGCCAGGAGTCCACATGCTGGGGCCTCTCGGCTTCACGGCGTGGCCCAGAAGGGTATTTATTCTTGTGCAGGCTTCAAAAACAGGAAGTGACATTTCAAGTAATTGCAGATTTACTGTGAGCCTGTGGCTGGTCCCTCTACATTGTCCTCACTTTCCTGTTTGAGCTGGGGGGAAGTGGCCAGAGGGATGGGGGAAGGGAGACCTCCCTGTGCTGCTTCTCCAACTGCAGCCTACAATACTTAGGGGAAGAGTGACGAAAACCTGTTGAAATCTTTGCCAAAGGCTCACAAGAAATATTTGACATCTAACCTAGAACAACAAGCAGGAGTTAAAGGTTAAATCACACACAACCCCAGTGTTTGGGAAAAGGATATGTTTATATCATCAACTTCTGTCAGGTTGTAAAAGAACAGAGTACGACAGAGGAACAAGCTCTGAACTATCAGAAATATACACCATGTCTTAGTACAGTACAACTATCTGTGAATGTGAAAAATGCCAATTGGTTCTATATATTTATATTTTCATATCCAAATGCCTTTTTGAACTCTATTGCCAGTGAGATGGATCAATGGGGAATGCACAAGGTGGACACCACTGGCTACTTTCTTGGCCTGTGTGCATGTAGACATGAATTATTACACAAATACTCCAGTTTCCCATGAAGTATCATTTCTTGTGGGTACTGTCACTAAGGAATTAGACAATCACTGTTGCTCATTACTCTCATGTAATTTTTGGAGTTAACAAATCCAAACTAGCAATGTGTTTTCTAAGGTAATATAATGGTGTTCTGCAAACTGAATGAATGAAATAATAACTTTGTTGTAAAGTGCCAAAACACTGCAGAGGCTATTTCAGTTAATATTGTTAATACTTCAGTGGTTGTACTTCATTAAAAGTGACTCTTGGTTATTGCTTCTTTGGTTTGCTGAAAAAGTAGCTGCATTTGTGAGGATCTGCTCCATGAACTCAAGTTAGCTTCTTTCTCATTTAATTTCTAGCCATACTCATTGGGGTTTTACCAGACTGTCATGGTTTCAACCGAAGTTACTGCAACCAGACTGACAGATGGCACTTCCCCTCCAAAGCCCCCAAACAAGAGGAGAGGAAGAGATAAGGAGATACAGAAGTTTAGAATGAACTAAACTATTTTAATGAAGAATTAATATTAAAATAAAAAAGAAGAAAATAATGAAATGGATACAATATATACAAAACCATATCAAGCTCCCAGGATGACAGTCCCATCACTGGCAGGCACTGGGGAAGTCCCAGACTGGACTCAGCAACAGATGGGAACTGGATTCCAGCTCTGGAGTAAGGAACACATGGATTGGGATCAAAGGCAGATAAACAGACAGGGTCCTCTTCAGACGTTGGCCATCACAGGAAGAGAAGAACTGACCCTTTGATCCCTCAGCTTTTATACTGAGCATGGGGCAGATGGGATGGAATACCCCGGTTGGTCAGGTCACCTCTCCTGTCCGTTCCTCCCCACAAGTGTGACTCCCTCTACACTATTCTGT
>BJBW01008056.1:5109-17671 GCA_004320125.1 Scolopax mira
CAGGGCAGGGGGGTTGGAACTCCATGATCTTTAAGGTTCTTTAAAACCTTCTATGATTCTAAATTTTGAATCTCTATGTCTGCACACCTGACATTAAAACCAGTGGAGTTGTGGATGTTGTCTTTGAAAATTAAGCTGCTTCCTGGGACCATGAAGTCTAGGAAGCCAAATTTGAAGCTCTCTATAGCTATGGTCAAAAATATGACAATAATTCTAAGCTGTATCCTTTATTAATTGTATGACAGCTTTAGGACTACTGTAGCACAAGTAGAAGAAAACTAGGCCCAGGAGACCTAATTAATGAGGTTCTTTGTTGCTTGGCAAAAATAAATGAACTATACATATGTAAAGATAGATGTAGCAGTTTGCCATTTGATCCAAAAACGTAACCCCTCTGTTAATTGGGGAGTATAACAATGTAAAGACTTGTTAGGCTAAAATACGTGCCGTCTGAGTTTAAAGACATTTGTAGTACTAAATGCTTTGCTAAGACATTTACACAGTGAAGTTATCGTAGTGTCCCTGTATGACAGTGTCACGCTGCCACAGACGTGAGGGCTGTGGGGAGTTTATAGGAGTGGAAGACACAAAATGTAGTTCCAGGAGAGGTGTGGTGTGCGAGCTGGGAAAAGATACGAAAATGGCAAGGTGAAAGGAAAATCTGCTGGTGGTTTTCTTTCAAGCACAGGCTTTGATTTGGGACACAAAAGAGTAGGTGACACCCAGGGCTGTGGGTGTGAAAGCAGGAGCCCCTCTGGGACCCTTGGTAGAGGCTTCGGTGCTTTAAAGCCCCTCTGTGCTATGGTCGCTCCAAGTACATGTTATGCCTGGGTTTCTTGCCTTTTCTTTTTTCTCTTTCAGGTTGTTTGCTTGTCCCTTGTTCCTTCTCAGTCTCTTGCAAGGGTTCTTGGCCAAGGTAGTGCGTTTCCATATCTTGCTTTGAACCTTGGGGGAGCAAGAGGTGGTTGCCATTTTGTTTGCAGTAGCACTATTTTGCTACCCTTTGTTTGCTTGAGCCTCTTTTACAGCCAACCAAATTCACTGCCCCCTCCTTGCTGCTATTTTCTTCTTTATTAGCTACCCTTCCCCCCAGTCCTTCCCCTATGGCTCTCTGTTTTCCATTGTCTTTGTTCTTTATTTCCCCGCTCAGATTCTGAAACATCTCTGGGAAGATGAAGCATTCAATCTTATTTTCTACCTCCAGCTAGCGCTGTATTAATAACCCGTATTTATTTAGCATCTAGAGCCTGCCAAACACACATTCATACACACAAAGCCAGTCACCAGTGTTTGCTGTCAGGATAATGTCTTCCCGGAGGCTTACCTCCTTCTGCCAAGCCTAGCTAAATGCCTCTTTGTGGAACAGAAAGAAAAGCTCTTGTTGAATGATGTTTATGCTTCAGCGTATCCCTGAAGAAAAATGAACATGGGTCAGAAATGATCCTGGGCTCTGCTATTCCTGCTGCAGAGTGTGCTGATTGAGAGTATTGGATTTGTAAGTGTCGTCGTTTTGGCCAAATTTACCAAAACCAGACTGACAGATGACCCTTTTCCCTATTCCCCCAGAAGAGAGGAGAGGAAGACATAAGGAGGTTTAGAAGCTTAGAATGAACCAACCTATTTTAATGAAGAAATTTAATATTACAATCAAAAAGAAGAAAATAATGAAAAGAGATGCAATGTGTACAAAACCCCATCAAGCTCCCAGGATGACAGTCCCGTCACCAGCAGGCACTGGGGAAGTCCCAGACTGGACTCAGCGATGGATGGGAACTGGGTTCCAGCTCTGGAGTCAGGAACACACGGATGGGGATCAAAGGCAGATGAACAGAGTCCTCTTTGGACGTCGGCCATTGAAGAAAGAGAGTTGACCCTTTGATCCCTCAGCTTTTCCACTGAGCANNGTCAGGTTTGGGTCACCTCTCCTGTCCCCTCCTCCCCACGGGTGGGACCCCTCTATGCTTTTTCCGTTTCCTACCCTCCAACAGGGCAAATAATGAAAAAATTGGCTGCCCTTGGTTGTTACAGCAATAAGTATAAGGAAGGTCCTCTCTGTACCCCATCCCTTGGCACAGAGCACAGACATTGGTCTGATGCTCTCAGAACAAGCAGTTTGCTCCACGACACGCCGTTAATTTCGGTGAGTTAGAGGGGGCCTGGCTGAGATGTTAAATTACTGAACGGAAAGTTGGTCCTGTTTTACTGCAAACCCGGACAGTGAGGCGAAGAGATGAGTTAGAACTGGCTGTGGAGCTGAGATTGCAGGTTCAGAGCCATGAGTGGATGCTTCAGTGTGGTTCATGGACCTCCCAGCCTGAGGAAATGCGTGAGACCTTGGCTCTGCCAGGGTTGGGAGGCTTCTGGGTTGCAGCTGGTTATTCCTTATCCTATGGCAGTGAGGGCAGGACACAGTTTCCCCCCAGACTGCTGCATGGTGACCCCAGTGCAGGAGGAAGCTGAGTATCTGCTGGGGGAGTGCAGTCTTTGTAGTCTGTAGCAGGCCATGGCGAAATGCCACAAATGCCACTTACATGACAAACATCTGTAGGTAACCAGATCCAGCCTGGCACCAGCAAGGGCTGTTGCTGGTGCAGAACTCTGAGTAGCAGCTTTGGCAGAGGCTGAGTTCAGGCATATTGCATTGGCTTTTGCTCAGACACTGGAATCACAAGATTCTCAGAGCTGGAAGGGACTTTCTAGAGATTCTCCAGTCCAACTCCCCTGCCAAAGCAGGGTTGCCCAGCTCTTTCTTGGTTTGCCATGCTCCGAGTCGTGAAAGAGCTCATAAAAATAAGCACAAAAGGACTGTCAGTTGGCTTGATCTCTTGACGTAGAATCATTTAGGTTGGAAAAGACCCTCAAGATCATCCAGTTCAACCTTAAAACTAATACTGCCAAATCTGCCGCTAAACCATATCCCTAAATGCCCCATCCACATATCTTCTAAACATCTCCAGGGATGGCAACTTCACCACTTCCCTGGACAGCCTGTTCCAACGCTTGACAACCCTTTCAGCGAAGAATTTTTTCCTAGTATCCAATCTAAACCTTGCCTGCCCGTTTCTGCTTGTCCTATTGCCTTGTTTCTTGTGAGAAGAGACCAACAGCCCTTTAGAGGCCATGCCTGCCCTGTGGATCAGAGAAGTCTCTGCTTGGGTGTTTATGAAACTGCAAAGAAAACCTAATCTCGTGTGAGGTTTGAACATCTTCCGATAATCCAACTAGATCCCACTGGCTTCAAGAGGCTTTCAATTGAATCCTGTTGTTTACCAAATGTCACTGAATACGTGTTCTTTGCTGCCAGTAACTGTTGGGAAATTTGGGTTAGAAATGTGTTGTCTCGCCAAAGATTTGGGCTTCCCATTCCCTTTCTTCTTCCCTCTGATTTATTTTTGGAATGAGACCCAACTAATGGACTTTTGTTTGTTTATGGTTTTGATTGTAAGTAGTTTTAAGAGGGAGACAAAATAAATTGGGGGAGGGAGGGAAATCAAACTTTGATTTGCAGAAGTGCAAGGGAGGCATCTTCCAAGCAGCCTTGATGACCCAAGGATCAGGTTGACTCCATTCTTAAATGGAACCCATATTTCAACAGGAATGAACATGAGCAGTTTTGCTCGATTTGCTTCAAAATTCACTGGACAGGTGGTTCAGGGAGGTTTAAATTCTCTGTCAGGGACCTAGAAACCCAGATCTTCTTTTGCCTGTCTCGTGGAAACTTGTTTTCTCTTGAAAATATATTGGGTGTCCCCCGAGAGCTATAAGGGTCAAAACAGCAGAGAATAAGATGAAAATTTAAGATATGCAAACTGAATATATGTCTTGTAAGGAAGGCACACTTGTGCTGGGGCAGTAGGACTTCCCAGGCAGGCAAGTCTTTGGTCTTAATTCAAATATAGGTCTAGCCCTATCTTGGTTTGTGCTCAAGTCAGCGATGAACCTGAATGAATAAACAAGAAGTTAGAATGAAACTACCTCTTTTCCAAACCATGGCACACAGCAAAAGGATTCTTCACAGCAACGATACATGGTTTGTTTTTATATGTTCCTGTCTGATATAGTATGTGAGTTCCAAGGAATTATTCACTTTTTTCCTGATTCTCTCATCAGTAGAAGATTCATCATAACAGCCACTTGGAAACCATTCCATTTCAGCGATGGGACTTTATTTTCCTCATAATAATTATCACTTGCTAATCCTAGTGGAAAATAAGACTTAGTATAAAACTAGGGGGTAGTGTTCATACTATCAAATACCTAAGATGCTTTTATTCATCCAAAAAGGGCTTTCAAATTCTATTCTTACTACCAAAGTCATATTACTGTTTGCAAATAGATGTGCCCCACAGCCTTGACCGCTGTTCCTTTGAATTAGGAGCAAAGACTTGTACAGACTTCGGGGGGAGATGCTTAAAGGGAGAGCCATGTGCATCCTGAGTGTCCGAAACAATCCTGTTGTGAGATCTGTGACTGTTCAAAGCCCAAACTGTAGGTCTTTTCTCTGAAACACAAATGCTGAGTTACTGCACGCGTGTTCCACGCTTCCAGATGCACCACTCATCAGCTACGCTAAAAGGGCACATCATTTTTGTTCTCTGTGCCCTTCAAGCATTCAGCTTTTAAGGAATTGCTTTTTAATGAACAGTGCTGGGTTTTATACAGTTTAAAATTTAAGAAAAAGATCGGCTCTTTTTCTGTGCAGGCATAGCATGTTAATTTTCCGTAATACGTTCGCTTCTCCTCTGTGCTTGCGAGTGTCTTGTTGCCAGTACTCCAAGGAAATGCAAGGGAAAAAAGAAGTTCAGTTATTCTCTGCATTGTAGAGTTTTTTTCTGTTGTTTTTTTTTTTTTTCTGCTTTTTTCTCTATATGGCATACTCCTACAGAAGGGAAGGGAAATCTTAGAAAGATGATGTAGAACTGCAGAGTGAAACAAATTGCAAAGATTAACCAAGCTTAGAAAATTGTATACAAACCTTACTGGAGTTTCTGACTGACATTCTGGAGGGTGTTTTCATTAGTGTAATTATTATTGACACTGTTGCATCCAAATTAGTGGTTTCTGTAATGAAGCTGGTCTCATCTGCCAGTTTCTGTTGAGTCTCTCCCTTCAGTGGTTCTCTGCTTTCTGGGATCCTGAAGCCTGTGACTCCATGAAGTGTCTCAAGTAGATTGAGCTGTTGCTCAGGCTTTCTGCGTTACCGTAGTTGGCTGTTTCTGCTTTTCTTGTCAGACATGTGTATAATTTAATCAAGGTGACCTCGCTAAGATTTCCAACTGTGGAAAGGCAATTAAAAAAAAAAAAAAGTAATAATCATTTCAAGGGCTATTTAAATGCTCAGTGTTGCTGTTTGATTTCCAGAGAGTCTGCATAAGGTTGGTGTTAGGAATGTAAGGTGTTTCATGAAACAAACAAAAATCCTGTTTTCTTACCCAGTGGGACGTTTCTGATTTTCTGGAGATGAGCTTAAAATTCATCAGAGATCTAGAAATGTCCTGACAAATTCAAGACCCAAGCACAGGAAACATGTTTAGGAAATTTATTCATGACATCAACCATTTACCACATACACAAAATGATGATGCTATCACAATTTTTTTTATTTTTTTTTTTCATTTTGGGAAAGAATGTTGTGGATTTTTTTCTTCCACACACAGAACCACTAAACAAGGAAACAAGTGCTTGTAGATTTCACTGTAAACAATTAAACAAGTGGATCCCCTTAAAGAAGACATCCAGAGTTCCTACAGCTCCTTACAGTTTTCAGTAGAGGGGATCATGGAATCATAGAATGGTTGGAGTTGGAAGGGACTTTAAGATGATCTAGTTTCAACTAGTTTGTCTAGTTCCATCTAGTTCCAGGAATAGCTGCATTTAGTGTCAGAGTAGAACCATTGACAAGTTTCTTGTGTCCTGTCATGTGTATTTTCTGATGGGGAGCTTGATCCCTCAACATGGGCCTTGACATCCCTGAACATGATTCTTAAACTTCAGGTCCCACATGGGATTCATGCAGCTGTGATTTTCTGGCTGTTTTACAGTCACTCAGAAGAAACTGAGTTTGGTCTTTTGGGTGTTGTTCGGGTTTTGTTTTGGAGGGTTTTTTTTGGTGTGTGTATATGTTGTTTGGTTCTTTTTTTTAAAAGAAACAGATGTTTTATTAGAGATATTTTGAAGACAATTCAAACTACAACAGACAACAATGAAGCGAAATAGCAGATAATCACAATCAATCATCCAAGATTCATTGAACACTCAGCAATTGAATTTTTCCTCAACAAATTGTCTGCAATAAATCAAATGATACATTTCTAGCCTGGTAAAAGGAACATTTAGGCTATTGTGATCTAATTAGTGTTTGCTGTTTCTGTTATGCTGTGTGTTTCGCACCAGTTCAGTGTCGGGTCCATTACCAGGTTTGCTAGACAGAGCAGGAGGGATCAGTGTCATGTTGAGCTGGCAGAGATGTGATCATGACTCCTTGGTGCCCCTGATAGTATCACCACCTGGACTCAGCAGCATGGCAAGTGGTGCCCAGGGACAGGATAAGAAGAAATGGGCACAAACGTGAATATAAGAAGGTCCACCTAAACATGAGGAGGACATTCTTTCCTGTGAGGGTGTCAGAGCCCTGGCAGAGGCTGCCCAGGGAGGTGGTGGAGTCTCCTTCTCTGGAGACATTCAAACCCCTCCTGGACACGTTCCTGTGGGACCTGCTCTGGGTGGACCTGTTTTGGCAGGGGGTTGGACTAGATGATCTCCAGAGGTCCCTTCCAACCCCATGTGATTATGTAAAGGGAGGGATTTTGAGGAGCTGAAGGTGTTCAGCAACAGGATTTACAGAAGGATGATAGAAGATTCTCTATTGGAAAATCATCTCAAATCAAGGTCAGGGTTTTTTTTTCCGGTAACATACTTCTTGGTTCACTAATAAGTTATGGGTTCAGTGACTGAAATTCCATGATGTTACTCCAGGTGGCCAGATCTGATAAGTTGGGTCTTCCAGATTTCTAAGTAAACTGTTTCTTCAGTCTTTTAAATAGGAGAAGTAGCCCCCTTAGGGTGAGGGGGCTCACCCTTATAATAGCTACTCCCTTACCAAAAGAGGGGAAAGTAAGGCTGTAGCTCCAGTGCTTTCCTCCTCCATGTAGGAATCAGATACTATTCAATACTTTTAAAAGTATTGCTTTAAAAATCAATTGGAAAGTACTGGAACAATTGTCTTCCTTGTCCCTGCATTTAAAACCTTGTAGAAGGGAACCTTGGAGCTGTAGTTTGGTGCTGTATCCCAGAGCTTTCCCTAAATTAAGAGAAATTAGAATAAGAGAGGTTGGTATGGTCTGGTAGAGGTTGTTCATTCAGACAATGAGAGTGACTGAGATAATAAACACTTGTGCGTTATAAATTCAGCAAGAACAGCTTTTTTCCCCTTTATGGCATTTTTGCTGCTTTTGTTTCTCATCCCTGGCCAGAGCTCAAACCAGAAAAAGGACTGTGAGAGTGAACAAAGCTGATGAAACCAGTCTGCCCTAGTTTTGTGAAAATCATAATAAACTTAGGCTGCATTTAATTGGCAGTTTGGGCAAAGTTTCTTTAGAAACCTATTCAGCTCTTCCTAATTAGAGTGTAATCTTTGTGCAAGTAGATTATCATTGAGCAACAGCTGTACCTGCTGATTTCCTTTCTGAGACTGTGATGGTACAGCTGATGCTGTGTCACTTCCCCAAATAGCTTTTTTGGGGAGGAAGAGGATGAGTTTGATCTTCTAGAAAAGGGAGTGTGTTTGTTTCTTATGTGTTTATATAAATAAAAGATGGCGTGTCAGCAAGACAGGGAAAGGAATATCTCTTCTTTTATGAGATCATTTTGGGAGCAAGGGTGAAAAGCAAGAAAACCCTCACTAAACAGCTGCTGCAAAATTAGATTTGCAAAAATAGATGCTCAAACTGCAGATGTATTTTTTTAATTTCCTTCCAAAACCTTTGTGATGAATGCCTGTAGGTGGATTGGCAGTGGAGTAGGACTGATCACATTTTGGGCTCTTAGCGTGATTCAAGGAACAGGCTGTCTTAGTTTTGGCAAAACTTACCCTAGTTTTACATTTGGAAAGACAAGCAGCTCTCTCCAGTTTTATCCAAACCTTCCTGTTTGTCAGACTGTCCTGCCTCTCTGAGCACCCCGTCCTGGCTGGTACCCGCACCCAGGGAGACCCCAGATGGGTGGGTGCAGAGTTTCCATGATGTGACCCATCAGCAACTTCCAAAATGTATTTTTACTCACTGATGTTTGCAAGATAAGTGCTTCAGGAATATTCTAAGAATTGTCACATGATCTCTGGGTAACAAGTAGAAACTGATTTCTCAGTAACTATAGATTATTTTCTCTGAAAGCTTTTGCTAGAATATGACTGATTTGTTTTTATGGGTTTTTTTATTAACCAAAAACTAAAAAAAAAATATTTTTTTGTGCTTTATTAGTGCTATGATTTGCACCAGAACCCAAAAATGAAAATGATAAATTTTCAAATGTGTGGTTGGATGCGGTTATAGTTTTACCTGGAAACTCCCAGTTAATACATTCTGTAAAACAACTATGTTTTGTTTTGAGGGCTCTTGTTTTACTCATGAAAAATGCAACACTCCTTGAATAAATAGCCTTATTTAGTTTTCAAGTCAAGGAAAGGTGCCTTTCAAGGGCTTGGCTTCCAGAGGCTGGGTTAGATGATCATTGTCTTTATTGTAGAGAGAAGCACTTGAAGCACAGGGAGACTGAAATCTAGTGCAAAGATGGGATTTTGCGTCTAGTACTTAAAGTTTGTTTCCTGAGTCATTTGCTTATGAATACCCGATGGCAGTTCTGCTAAAACCTGCTTAGCAGTACCATGTATGGGTCTTTTCTGCTCCAAAACCTTAGTTTGCAAATCACTGAGATTTGGTTTTCTTCTGGAATAATGATTAAAATAGTCTATCTGTTAAAAATATGAAATCGCAGACAGTTTTCCCTCACAGTCAAAGGACTTTTTTGCCTTTGCCTATTTCTGAATAGCTTTGCATTGGTTTTCTGGTATCCCAACATTCCCTGACCTAAAATTCAGGTTTATAACACCTTTACTTCGCTATGCCTCTGCATGGTGAGAAATTCCTTTTTTCTCATCCAGGCAGCAAGCTTTCTTTCCTCTTGTTCCTACCTGAATTCTGGTGACACTGACTTAAAACCGTTCACTGACCTCGGTTTTCACACTGTGCAAGCAAAGAAAATTGTTTGTTTCTATATTATGAAGTAGGCAGGAGTTTTTCTTAGGGTATGCAGTGTCTAGTTTAAAAAACAAACAAACAAAAAAAACCAAAAAACAAACATCTAGAGGATTTCAAGCCCAGGAGAGCATACTCTTAATGGTTCCTTGCTTCCTTGTTTGCTTGCTGTTCTTTTGCTTCTGTTGGCAGAACTCAAGAGGTTTTCATCTTTGTGCTCCTTTTCATGACAGCGTGATCATGTCCTGCTGGTTTTTTTTTATTATTTTTATTCTGCTGTACCTCAGCTCTCAATTGCAGACGAAAAAGAGACTTGGTTTGGCAGTTAATGCAGCGTACTATACTTCAGAAAAAAAGTGTTTAATTCTTTCATCTATCATAAATCTCCAATGTGACCTTGGCAAATCAGATATACCTTGTCTGTATTTAGGAAGCATCTCATGTAGCTATATGAAACTGTGCCACTCCAGAAGACTGTGGGAGCTCCACCTCAGTGTATTGCTTTGGACTCGATGATCTTGAATGTCTTTTCCAACCTAAATGATTGTACAATTTAGAAGGGTGCCATTGGCAGCATATAGTGGCTGCACCAGTGATCACTAAAAGTACAGAATTGGGTAAGTAGAAGCAATCCAAATGTAGATGTGGCCTTTAATTCTTACATTTCGCCTTCTTCAATGCAAAGTAAAACATTTGAAACAATTAAACAAATTCATGGTAGGAAAAAAAAATATCTGTTGAACGCTTTTAGGTGTCGGTACAGCCTCTGGCTCGGGAAGTCCACAATTGGCTGATTGCTAGAAAGTGAAAAGGTAAATGGTAAAAGGACAACTCCACACTTGTAGTTCCCTCTTGTCTATCTTCTGCTCACCCTGGAAAATGGAAACCTGAGGTACACCTACACCTAGTATTTGGTGTGTTGCTATGAATGCTGCATCTGCTAACAGTGATAGCTTTTGAGGGCAGAGTTTGGTGGTGGTGCTCGTTAATATCATTATCATTGGCATTTCTTCATTTCAGTCTCCTGTGCATCCTCTGGCGTTATGCTTTCGGACTGCTTAGAGCATGCTGGAGCAGGGATTCCCACTGCCCAGGAAGTCTGTTAGTTTGATTTCAAGGACAAAGTTTCTTAAATAAAAAATACCCTTTGAGAACAAAAAAAAATCTGAAACGCTATTTAGGAAAAAATCCAAGTGAATTATTTCTTGGCTTTTGATGAGTCACCATCCCTGAGTGTGTTTAAGAGTCCTTTAGGTGTTGGGGGATCTGGTGTAGGGGAGAACTTTGTAGAGTGGGGTTGGTGGTTGGACTCGATGATCCCGAGGGTCTTTTCCAACCTGAATGATTCTGTGATTCTATGATTTTTTTCCCCAAGAACTTGTAGAGCTGGTCAGAGCAGCCTGCCAGGGAGCTGGGCCTGGTTCTTGCAGCTTCCCAAGAGCACATAATGATTCACTAGGTATCCTCCTATCGACCTTTTTTCCACAGCATGGGAAACCTCATTTTGTCCTTTAAATATGAAAGATTTCACAATATCTGCCTCAATCTGACTTTCTGGAGTAATCTGTCACATTACAGTGCTAACAGCGAGCAGATTCTCAGTTTTGAGCTAATTACCATCCTGAATACTGTCAGCAGTGTGTGACCATAGAAAAAGTCATGAAGGTTAGATCTTGAACTCTGCCTAATGCACAGTCAGGGAAAAGGAAGGGTGGCAATTTGTTCATCCCAGAGAGTAACTTTGCTTTACTCACCAGACCCTTGCAGCTTCTGGTGCGACACATTCAGGGGATTTCAGAGGCAAACTATTAGGGATCTGATGCTATTTTCATCAAGCCAGCAATTGCAATAATATGCTACGAGTGTGAGAGATATCATCTGTTCATCAAATACGCTGTTTGCAGCATCTTGGGTCACAGAAGGCGTTAGTGGTGCAGACGCTTTCAATGCATTTTTGTCTGTCTTCCCATTTTTTAAAGTGGGCCGGACCCCTGGCTAAATATGTTTGATCCCTTCTGCAGAAGGAGATTGCAGACATGAAAAGCCCCAGCTGAAATGGGTAGCGTGTGACAGTTTCATCCTTTTAGTGTATTATGATGTGACTGTCTCTATTCACAGTTCTTCAGAGACTCGAACCCTTTGTGTGATTTACTGTGGTTATTCTGCATGCCACCTGTGCATAGTCTTCATTAAGACCTGGGGAGACTGTGCCATAAAACTGAAAAATTCCCTTTGCCACAAGGTAGTGCACTGACAACCAGCAAACCCCCCCCCCCGGAGCCATTTGAAACTTCTTCCAAAATTTTTTTTTTTTTTTTTTTTCTCAAGAGCTTGAAGGAATATGGCATCTTAAAGATAAACGTACAGGTTCAATTGCCTGCTTAGATGTACAATCATGCATTTTGGTCCACTTGAATTAACTGTGCCTGAGGGACTGAGTTTATTTTCTGCATCTGTTCAGGCACACGATTGAAATAAACAGCATGGTCCTAGCAACGTAGCATGCCAGCTATTAATCCACTAAGTACCCTATTAGTACCTGTCACTTTGGATTAGCAATGAGTTTTTTATGTTCATCATGTATTTAAGTATACTGACTTTAGGATGGATTAAATCTCTCTTATTCAACTAATTCCCAAAAAGCATCCATCTGGAGAACTTTATGCCTTAGAAGTCTATTTCTCAGCAATAAGTCCAAATAAGATGGGCTTTATCATCCCAGAGAGTCACTCAGGATGAGGTAATAGGAATAATAATTGGTTTATAGGGTTTTATGTTTTTACTGCTAGAAACCTGCTCATACATAAATCAAAGACAGATATTTCATTTCTGTCAAGCATTTAAATTGTTCAGCGATTGATTAAATGTCAGGCAACCTAATAATTAGTGTACCTGAGTATCATTTAGAATGTAAACTCCCTGGGTGGGGATTTTTCTTCTGCCTTTTCTCTGTATAATCACCATCTCAAGTCTCATAGTGCACAATTTGAGCTTTTTAACTACTGTCATAAACAAAATAATAATGTCTGTAAAACTCCCCAAACTAATACCATATTCTCTAGTGATAATCTAATCACTGTATCTCTGAGGCATGTCATTGTGCTATCTTTGAATGGTGCTTGAAAGAGACAACTTGGGCTTTTATGTCATTAGTTTTCCTTCCCCTTTAGCCCTAATGTACATCCAGCCAAGGCTGAGACCATTGCTTGAGCTGTGTTACCCTCAACAACTTATTTTAATTGATAAAATGGTCTGGGTTGGAAGGGACCTTAGAGATCATGGAGTTCCAACCCCCCTGCCCTGGGCAGGGA
>BJBW01008056.1:17727-63304 GCA_004320125.1 Scolopax mira
GGGCACCCACAGCTTCTCTGGGCAACCTCTTCCAGGGTCGGCCATCCTCAGAATAAAGAAGTCTTCCTTCTATCTAATCTAAATCTCTTCTCTTTCAGTTTAAAACCATTGTCACTCATCCTATCACTACATGCCCTTTTAAAAAGTCCCTCCCCAGCTCTCCTGGAGCCCCTTCAGATACTGGGAGGCTGCTCTGAGGTCTCCCCGGAGCCTTCTCTTCTCCAGGCTGAACGCCCCCAGCTCTCTCAGCCTGTCCTCATAGGAAAGGTCTTCTGCTCTGATGTGCTGAAGTCTGAAACACAGTCTCTGTTGGTGCTTTCCAGTCCCTGTGTGACTCCAGCAAAGCCAGGACACTTCACCGTGTGTCCTCTGACCACCAATAAGAATCCATACTTGTAACAGAGTAATATGATTGTATTTTCCAAATTAGCTGTAACACCTAATCTAATTTAATTAAGCATTTAAATTTTTTCAGTAACCTGAAGGTTTAAGAAAATGAAAAAAAAAAACAAACCAAACCCCAAACCCTGGTGTTTTCATATTTCCTTCCCAAGATCCCCATGGATTATTTTGTTGCTGTTATGTGATTGGTACATCGTTATCAATGACACGCTTTGGACTGCTCGTTTGAGGGCGCTCAGAATTTCTAAATACCAAACGAGCCTCTTCTTCCTTAGCTCATGTTTGCAAATTCCTCTCATTTGCCCAGTCTAGTCAAGCTACTGTATAAACTTGTAAATACTGCATTTTAGGGGATAACTTGCTACGTATTCTTTCTCAGCCTCCAGGGGAATAAGCTTTCAGCCAGTCAGAAAGCTAATTGCAGCCTCTAAAACATCACAAGAAATGCAATGTATTCCTCTCTAGCCAGCCTAAATATCTGCCATATAGCTGCCTTTTTTGTTAGGTTAGTAACAATTTCATGGCTGCTTAGTTGCTTAGCACCAATGCTGAGTTTAAATTTTAGGTTTTACAGAGAAAAATACTATATTTGAACAATCTATGCTTTCTCAGACTTGTGTCTTCCATGTGCTTTTCCTGTGCTGTCACTTTTTGTATTCCACTGTTCCTATGTGCTGTTCTTACAGGTTACCTGGAAGTCTTTGATTTTGCAGTCGTGAACTTTATGGTAGAGACCAAGGCTGGGATTTTTAAAGACACTTAAACACAAAAATAGCCCAGTGAATGGTGAACAGGATTAGTGGTACATGATGTGTTTTCCTCTTCTGTTTTGTGTCATGTATAAGCTGTACAAGTATGGCTACACTTTCTTAGGTATTTATGAAATGCCCAGCACATATGTTAGTAAAAAAATGTAGAAGTCATTGGAACCTGACATTGTTCAGGCTATCTAGTGGCTTCAGAACCTCCAGTCTGATTTAGGGATATGTGACTGCCTAGGCTCACATCTGGGACAAGTTTTCTCTTGTAATTCAAGGTCAGTCCAGATTGTGCATCAGGAGCAATGTCCAGTGAGGGATGTAATGGCTTAAAAGCCTGCCTAGCCTTTGGAATGGATTTGAGATCCATGAGCAAGGTGCCTGGGTTGCCTGAAGAGAAATAACTTGATGATACATTTTTATTTTTATTTTTTTTGTTATTTATATGACATCCTGGTGCATGAGCAGGTTCCCTTGGGATGGTGAACCTAGTCATGTACCTTCTGTGCTGGCTGGGACTGCCCTAGGAGTTTGTAACAGCACAGCTCCAGTTACCAGGGAAAGGTTTCATCAGAACAGATAAGCAGCGACTGAACTGAGGCATCCCCTGGACTAGGCCCCAGTCAAGTGGTTAATTTTATTTTATTCTAAGTCAAGAATTTAGGAAATTCTGCCAAGTCCTGCTTTGGGGTGCCAAAGTCCTTTCCGGGATGTAGTTCCAGATGAGGTCTCCTACTTCCCATATGTTTTGTTCAGCTCTAATCTCTCAAGGGCCATATACCCTGACTGTTTCTACTTTATGATCTGCTTCAGAACAGAATTTGGGTTATTAAATTTTCTTTCGGTCTGGTCACTCAGAAAGCCCCAAGCCCCTTTTTCCTCCTTGTTAATAAAAATCACCAGTAACGCTGCGTCAATGTGTAGCAGCAACAGCATCACTCTCACTCCAGCAAGGTCTGATCTTTCCTTGCAGCCAAAACCAGGTTTCAGTCAGAATTGCAAATATTTATAGCCGTAATATCTACAGTGAAGGAATTGATTGCACTAATAATGTTTTGATTTTTCTGCTCAGTTTTTCTGAAGCAAAATAAAATGAGAGTACCAGTTTTGTGACTCTCCCCACTCCTTTGATACCTGCCATACCTGCCCCTCCCCTCTACCCCCCCCCAAAAAAAAAAAAAAAAAAAAAAAGGAAAGAACAAAAAAAAAAGTCTGCAAAGCTTCTGCAAACAGAAGACCATTTGTTAGAAAACTCTGTCAAATGCCAAGGGAGAATGGTGAAAGCCAATTGAAACTTACCCAGTATAATATACTAAATAAAATATAGCAGCAGGAAGGCGGCAGAACCTTTTCTGTCGTGGGACTAACTCTGCTTAGGTCAGCTCGAGAGGGATTCCACCAGGTGCTTTGTACCACAAGAGTGATGGATCTTACTCTCCTACCACAGCCTGCCCAGGCAGCAACCTCCTCTCTCTGGAGTAGTTTTATTACAAGGCATCTCTGTATCTGTCTGTAGATATACATTTCTGAAAATCCAGCCCAAATGAAAGCATTTGCCTTTGAAAGATTTTTTTTTAATTTTATAGCAAAATCTGGAACATCCAGGTACCCATTGACTGCATCCAGCAGCTTTTCATCAGTGCCCAAGGTCCTGAAGTGTTGTCTTAAAAGCTAGATGTGTCCTTCAGTTGTGAGATTTCCTCTTATTCTAAAGATATTTCCATCAAGTCCTTCAGAGACAGAGTGCAAGTCATATTTTTATATCTTTTTTTAGGGAGACATCACAATGTAATGTAGCAGCCCAGGTATACAGGAAACAGGCTGAGCAGAGAGATTTTGACTCCAGTTAGGCACTGAGTTAATTTACTTTTTTTCTCTTGCTTATACAAACCTATGAAATCTGTGGACCTTTCAGTGAAGGAAAAAAAAAAACAGTAAATCATTATAAAACCTTTTCTTGAATTATGTACAATTCTGGGTTTAACACAATCTACTTCAGTATGGCCTGCTTCTGACTGGGAATGTTGGGACACTAACTTAATCCTAATATGTGATAATAGTGATATATGCCTTACTGAGCCAGCAGTGGTATTTTAATTTTCCAAATGTAGATTAAATAAGATGAGGTAAAAGAACCAGTGCATTTCATTTCTTAAATATGTTTTCCAACAGAAGATGGAGTTGTAATGTCATTGTACTTGGGGGAAAAAAAACCCCTCTAATGTTTATTTTAAAAGATTTTAATTAGTTTGAGATTTTTGAGGAAGAAAACAAATTCTTTTTTCCAAGTATTAATAACTCATTCCTGTGAAGTGTAAGACAGTTTAGCCTCTCTAAACAAAATCACAACAATGCATTGAAGCATTTTTTTTGTTGTTTGTTGTAGAACAATTTTTTTCAGTTTAGAATGTTCTGAATTAATGTGCTTTATTTTGGTCTGACAATCTCGCGTCTGAGGTTTCTTCCCTGAGTACCATTTTCCCATTTTTCATTCACTCGTCTCTCTGAAAAGTTGATTCTGAAATTCAGACCAACTTCAAGAGGACTCAGTTCACCGATGTTGAGCCTTTTTAAAGCTTCCTGCTGGTGCTGCTGGATGAACTATCTCAATGTGTCTCTGGTGGTTGCTGTAAGTCAGGAAGGTACATGTACGTATAGAGAATGACCTGTCTCAGGAAGGGCTATGGAGAACTCTAACAGCATCACTGGCAGTAAAAAATCACAGAATCACATGGGGTAGGAAGGGACCTCTGGAGATCATCTAGTCCAACCCCCTGCCAAAACAGGTCCACCCAGAGCAGGTCCCACAGGAACGTGTCCATGAGGGTTTGGAATGCCTCCAGAGAAGGAGACTCCACCACCTCCCTGGGCAGCCTCTGCCAGGGCTCTGCCACCCTCACAGGAAAGAAGGTCCTCCTCATGTTTAGGTCGACCTTCTTATATTCACGTTTGTGCCCATTTCTTCTTATCCTGTCCCTGGGCACCACTTAAAAAAGACCAGCCCCATCCTCCTGACACCCTCCATTGAAGTATTTCTAAGCATTGATTAGATCCCCCCTCAGCCTTCTCTTCTCAAAAGCCCCAAGTCCCTCAGCCTCTCCTCATCAGAGAGATGCTCCAGGCCCCTCATCATCTTTGTAGCCTCTGCTGTCCCCTCTCCAGCAGTTCCCTGTCCTTCTGGAACTGGGAGCTCCAGTGAGCTCTGGAATAGAGGGCTCCAGTGTGATTCTTTTGTAACCAAATTGGGCTATGTGATTCTCATCATGGGACACAATTCCATTTCTTGTGTTGTTGTTCTTTCATACTGGGGTGGGAGCAGTAAGGGAATTCCTCACCCAGGAACTCCTCCCAGCGGGCCTGTGCCCTTTGCATTGCTCCTCTAGTCCAAAGAGAAAAAGGTCAGGATCTAAAAATCTGTTTATCTTAGATACATGGTTAGGTAGAAAAAAAAAATGTGGGGGCTTTTTGTGTGCATCATTTCCATTCCTGTGTGGTTTCGGGGTAGCATTCTCAAAGGCTGGTAGGGACATCTGGGCTTTCTTCTTGAAAGCTGAGAGTCTAATTTGTGCAGCTGTCTAAGAAAAACCTAACTTTTGTTATTTTGCCTGAATTAAACATGCTAAGTGCTAGGTATAGCCTGCGTGTCCCTCGCATCTCTCATCTGTAGCAGAGGCACCTTTCTCTGTGCGTTGGAATGAGGGAGCTGAGGAAGAAGGATGGAGGCACCTGCTGTGTCTTGGAGCCCAGGGGAAGAGGTGTGAGAGCCCAGCTGGGTCTGTGTGGCTCTGACCCAGGGCTCAGCTCAGCGAGTTGTGTATGTAGTACAATTCTGCCCAAAAACCCACGTTAGGAAGTCGTGGAATGCACAGGAGTGAGGTCTTGGACTCTGCTCTGAGGGAGTCAAGGCAAAATTTTTCATCCCGGGCACCACTGGGGACTCGGATGCAGCCTTTTGGCATCTGAGACTGGTATCCTCTACGTCCTCGTGTTCCGTAGAGTGCAAGGAGATCGCTTCCCACGTGTGCAAAAGTGTGCACGACCCAAAGACTTCTGCTCTGAACTATTGCCCCCTCTGACTCTGCTTCGTGCTTGTTTTTCTTGGGATTTCTAGAGGAGCAGTGTCACTGCCGTGACAGGAATGAGCTGCAGGGGCAGAAAAACCCTAACAACTTGTATTTAATAAATTGCAGTTTTCCTATGATGCAGAGTATCTTGCAGTGCAATGAAATACCTCCCTTATTGGTCTGCTAGTCATTAAATAATTCCTCCAACTCAGTTTATGTCTTTCTGCTGCCAACGCCGAGACTTATATTGCTTTCTCAGTTAAATCATCGGCTCCTAATGATCCAGCTGAATTTTTATGCCCAACCTGTCCCCCAGGAGGCTTTTATATACACTGTAATGATACTGTTTGCTTGGGCGCTGGCAGTTAAGTGTTCTAGCACCTCGTTTTACAGCCTTTGATACATTTCTGAGAAAGCAAGCACTCCGGCTATTTATGAGAAAGGGGGATGGCAGTTGTGTCAAGGCTGCAAATAGAGAATTTTAGCTTTATTTAGGTGCTCTAAACTTTACCTGAAATTAAAATTCATCCCTGTGCTTTGCTATTGCTGCATTACTAATAATGAGTCACTCATTGCAAGGGGCATGAGTGATGGGGCTGGATGGTGCAAGGGGCATCTTGGCTTGAGGGACATCTCCCACAACCTGTCTCTTGTACTTGTGTGAAGCTGCACTAAAACAACCACATGACACATCTTAGGTAGTTTATTTTTTTGAAGGATGTGGTATTTCTGGATTGTCAGAAACAGAAATGCAAACATAAATTGAAAAAAAAAACAAAAAACCACAACAAAAAACCCACCCACTTTCAAAACAAAAGGTTGTGCCGTTATGTACGTGCCAAAATATTTTGGTTTCAGCATAAGGTTTCATTTATTTATTTTTGAATTTAAAAAATAAGCAAAGCAGGTTTGGGATGAAGCGTAACGTTTTCTTACTTTTTTGCCTTAACCACCGAGGAGAAATATTTTTTAGTGCAAACCAAATAGTTTCGTTCAAGATCAGCATCTTCTCTGCGCCCGCTTGCGCATACCAACATTTTTAGGGGTTTCCAGTCCAGTCACTGAACCAAAAAAAAAAAATTAAAAAAAAATATCAATTACTGGCTGAGCCCTTGCTGGGAGGCACCAGCAAATTGGTGGAGGTGAGGACATAGCTTTGGGTGTTAGCTTTCTCTTCTCCCTTAGGTTCTGGGAGCAGGGGGCACCGCTGGGTACCTCCTCTTTCTGGCTGTCTCCTTCGCTTCTGCAGCTGCTGAATCACTTACCAGACCTCTTCTTCGGAGCCTGAATTCCATGCAATTCAGCGTGCCTGTAATTTGGAGGACATCCTGAGGAGTTAGGGAGTGAGGTGTTAGCTGAGAAAGATGCCGAAGTTGTAGGGAGTGGTGTTTTGGTTCAGGACAGGGATTTGTGAGCTGCGCGGATGCAGAACAGCAGTAATTGGTGTTCTCTGCAGGCAGCAGGGCTGAGATTTCTGTGAATAATTTAAATTTCTTCTGCAAACTCATTATTTCCCCTTTGCTTGTGTTACAGTTTGTGCTCTTTGTTTGTTTGGTAGAGTTCCTCCGTGTTTTGAGAAACGCTGTGTAAATAATTAGCTAACGATTCCTGTTCATCTCATCTCCTTCATGCTGTTTGAGGTCATTTTTTTAGGCGGACACCAGGCCCTCTCCTACCTGTGTCAAATTGCTGTGTGATTTCTAAATAATGATTTTGTGTCGTGTGACTTAGGTTAACAGAAACCCCTGGATTGCAAATATAATATTGATGCTTTTGATTTGTATATTGTAAAAGTGTGTCGTGAAAGCCTGTGTTACGTAGTGCTCTCTTGTACTGGGTTTGCAGATCTCAGATGATTTTTTTGAGTTGCCATAATACAATGTCCAGGATGGGATTTGCACAGCACCAGTGTCATGCTACTTCTCCCTAAAATCAAAGGGAATTTTTCCGCTGGCTGCAGTTAAAGCAGCTGGGCAGCCAGAGGGTTAAAGGCACATCTTTCCAATCCTTGGGTAACTAAATCAAACCTATTTGTACTTGGTTTTTTTACTTTTGTATTCTCATTTGTTTGCTTTTTGAATGGATCTGACGTGCAGCTTGAGGGGAAAGAGCAAAACAAGTCCGTTTGTTCATCCCCTGTCAGTGTCCGCAGTGACATAGCATTTTGCATTTACTGGGAGGAGAGGTACCATTTGGGAAGTGAAGTTATTCCCATCGCAAAATACCCTTGTAACTATAATACAGCAATTCATTAAGTTGAGACCCGAAGTCATAAATTAATAACTCTAACCCAGAAACAGCCAGAGGAGCCCACTCAGAGGCTTGCAGTGGTATTTCTCCATCTGGACTAAGCAAGCTTTCAAGCCAAGTATGTGCAGTAGGCTTCATTCCTCTGATTATTCAGATACCTACAGCTAAACTTTCCAGACTTGGTGAGGGTGGGGAGAGGAGGATTTGTCAGACAGGGAAAAACTTGAAAAACAGCCTTTAAGTTTTTCATAGCTTTCTTGGGTTTTTTGGGAATTGCAAAACTTAACTTGTGGGCATAAAAACAGCATTTCTGTGAAAAGGGGGTTGCCAATGCAATGAGTTCTTCTGTTTGAAGAGGCCTCGAGTTGACTTCTGCACACACATGCAGTTCCATGCTTGAAGCTTTCAGTGAGAGATACGGTGTCCTTCCCTTCTGAAAAGTATGAGCCACACTATTGCCCAAAAGCACCCCTAACATTTTTCTGTCACTGTCAGATCCAGCCTTTAGTGATAGGACAAGAGGAAATGGGCACAAACTTGAATAGAAGAAATTCCACCTGAACACGAGGAGGAACTTCTTGACTTTGAGGGTGGCAGATCCCTGGCAGAGGCTGCCCAGGGAGGTGGTGGAGTCTCCTTCTCTGGAGACATTCCAAACCCACCTGGACACTGGGTTCCTGTGGGACCTGCTCTGGGTGGCCCTGCTTTGTCAAGCGCTTGGATGTAGATGATCTCCAGAGGTCGCTTCCAACCCCACGTGATTTTGTGAATGCTCAGCTCTACTGTCCTGCAGGGGATTGGGGGGGATGTGGGAACACTGAGCACTATCTTCAGCCCAGGCTAAAGGTTCTAAAAAGCACTAGGTGATCAAAAAAAAAAAAAGGAATAAATATGTTTTTTAGAGCATACAGTGACTCCTTACCAACTGCTGACCAATATAACATGAGGGCGTGTGTCCATCTGCTCCTGTAGGGCCTATACCTTGTAAGAACATCCTTGCCAAAATGACACACGCAGGAGTTGGTACCATGGTTGGATGGGGGCTGCTCTGCTCCCTGCCTCTCAGCAAGCCAGGAGAAACACTGAAAGTACAGTAGGGCCATAAACTGCTGCAAAAGCAGATGTTGACAGGTTTGTCCAGGCTGAGGGAAGGCCGCTGTCCCCGTGGAAGGGCGGCAGGTCCCTCAGCCACACTTAGTGAGTAGTTTCCCAAGGATATGAGGCTCCTGGGGCTGGACAGGCTGCTCGCCTCTCTGCTCCCTCAGCACCATTTGAATTTGCTTGCCACTTAGAACCAAAGTGAGCCGAGGGGCAGGGATTGTAAAAAGAAAACGTTCCTAAAACATCCCTGAGAAGTGGTGATGTGGTGGAGGAGAATGCCATGGTGGAGAGGAGGGCAGCGGGGCCCGGCTGCTTTAATGAGGCACCGGAGAATCCGAAGGGGGCACGCTGCGGGGAACCAGGCTTGGTAGTTCACGGGCTACTTGTTAGTAACAGGGTAGCCTGCAGGGGCTCTGGGCTTGCGGTGGAAGTTTGTTTGTAATGCAGCACGTTCTCCTGTAGAGGAAAATCTGGACAGGGCTTACAAATCAGATTTTAACTCTTTGCTAAGCGCAAAACAAAATACACGCAAAGCCGAGCCTCGGTCTCCTCCTAACCTTGCCTGCTCCTTCTCAGGGTTTTTCCTTGTCTCTGACCTGGAAATTGTTTCCCTCGGGTCGTGTGGGGTTCACACACTCCCAGGGACGTGATCAGATTTGTCAAGTTGTCTTGTCAGAACAAAAGAGCTGCTGTTGCTCGGGGACCATTATGATCCCCAACCTGATGGGAAGAGACGGGGCAGAAAACTCTCCCTGTAGGTAAGAGATCCTGCTGCCCCGAGGTTTTAGAGCTGCTTATTTTACTTACAGATAAATACACATATATGTATATAAAGAAATGTGCAGAGGGCAATCGATCACGCAGCTTCCATGATCCTTTTGAATGAAACGTCATCAATTTCAATCTCTGGTGTTTGTACAAGAGGGACTGGTGGTGTTTCTTTGGCAGGTGTGGGGGCGTGCTCTGAAACTCAGGGTAAAGCAAAGCTTAACAAATCTGTATTTACAAATCCGAGGAAGCTTGTGCTGCAGTTACCATATTTAAGTTCTTTTGGCAGCTTGAGAGATGATTTGCATTGAGTGCCTTAGACTGGGTTTACTGAGACCGAGAGAGGGGTTGACATAACATGTTTGAAACGTTGCTTACTCTCTCTGACAAGAAACTTGGGCTCTTTTTTTTTTTTTTTTTCACAGTTTGCCACATGCTGAGCTGAAGCAAAAAAAAAGTTTAAAAAATTCCTTGTCAGACGCTTTGCCAGATGAGAGGAAAGATAAGAAAACAAGTACAATATGCAAAGGACTGATTTCCACCCATTAAAATCTTATGTTTACAGGTCTCTTATTCACAAATTTAATGGATGGGGAAGATGAGTATCAGAGCTCTGCCAGCAGCATTAGTGGCTGTACCTTCTGGCTAAACATAAGGCAATTGTGCAAAACTCCTTGGGAGAAGTCAGGAGCTGGACTTCAAAGAGCTCTTTATTCAATTAAGGTTGTACAGTTTAAGACTTAGAGAAGGCTGCTTAGCAGAAAAAGGTAATTAGAAATCAGAAGTAAATGCCAGTGCTTCAGCAGTATGGAAAAATGTTAAACATCACCGTGTGCAGCAGGCTGAAAAATGAGGAAACCTCTGCGGGAAATAATGGTTCAGAAAATCACTATGTTAAGGGATAAGAGAAGGGGGGGCTACTCCTCCCTCTTACTGCTCGTGGTGTTGTCCTGAAGAGGTCAATGGGAGGACAAGTGAAAGGGGGGAAGTGGTTTAAAGACCCTGTGTGTTCCCTGTGGGCAGGGGACAGCTTTCCCTTTTCTCCCCTCTAGCTACTTTCTTTTAGCTGGAATCTCTTGATTTAATCTTTTAATTGAAGTTGGATATTTTCCACAAGGTGTGCGTCAGCCTCTGTAGAGATGAGTTGGTAAAGCTGTAGAAGATCTGTATTACTCACTTGGCCAGATGAGATGCATATGTCAAAAATTCAAAAGTTAATAGTTTCAGGTGAAAAAATGTAGGCAAAAGCTCTCCAGATAAAGAAATAGTGCAGATTATGGTCCCCTGCTCCTTTTCACAGACTCACAGAATCATCATGGTTGGAAGGGTCCTTTGAGATCATTGAGTCCAACCACAAAAAAACCCCAAACCAAAACAAAAAACAAATCCACAAAACCCACCACAAACAAACACAACCCCACAATCTCAGGCACTAGAGCATGCCCTGAAGAGCCATGTCTACATGTTTCTTCAATCCCTCCAGGGATGGGAACTCCACCACCTCCCTGGGCAGCCTGTTCCAGGGCCTGACCACCCTCTCAGGAAAGTCATTCTTCCCAAAATCTAATCTAAACCTCCCCTGCCCCAACTTCAGACGATTTCTTCTTTGGACCATCTTAACTAGCACAGCCAGTTTTCCGAGACTCGGTAATTCTGATAATTCCCAATTTTCTTCCAGGGAAGCAAGGCCCACCTGTATCCTGACCCCATGGTTTGCATGAAGGATGGAGCTGAGGTCTGTCAGGACTAAGTGAAGACAGCGGCGGTGTGGTGTAACCTCCATGTCCCAAGACAGATCCTAAAAAGATAGAGTTAAAATCGAGCTGCGTGGAGTGACAGTGGTGAGGGGACTCTGCAGTCTGGGAAAGCAGGGGATAAGGATGGCAGCAAGATGGTACCTGCTTCCCTGACTGTATTGGCTCCCCGTCGTGGTGATTTCCAGTGGAACCAGGAGGCTGCAAACCAGGCTGGGCTCAGGCTCCCTGCCGCTCTTGTCGTCCCAACAAATCACTCCTAATGGAGAAGAAGGAGAGAAAGTTTGTCTTAGTAATAGAGGCCTGCTCCTGGAGGGAAAGAGACAATTTACAGACAGGTAGGGAAACAGCTCGAGAAGTTGCTGGCTTTTTGCCATCCTTCTGTACGCTCGCTGATGAAGCCAGAACAAGAGGAACAAAGTTAAATCTCGTCAGAGCCCTACTGCTTCCAACCAACACGGCCAGTTTGCTGACATCCAGTAGTTACGTCAACTCCGTTCTCATTTTTGACCTAAGGAGGGCCAGCAATACCTCTGGGGCTGTGCTCAAGTCCAGCTCCCTAAACTAGCCCTTTCCAGCAAGAAAAACATCAGCTTTTGCTGGGCAAGTCACTGCTTTCTCCACACTCGACACCAGAACGTGTGACAAGTGACAAGGAGCTGATGGGAGCGCGGATGCTGTCCCGTGTTACCAATAACCCAACGGAGGAGCTTTGCTCTTAATTTACAGTCACTTTGATATCAGCCAGAGGAAACACGATCCAGACAAAGATGTAGGTGCACGTTTTACAGCCTCGTGCTATTCCTCACCATCCATGGGGTCTCCACATTGTACGAAAAAGGTAAGTAGTGTTTTTATTTTCTTTTATATGAAAAAGATAGGATCACCCTGGTGCCATGAGGATTTCCAGGTCTAACAACTTTTATGGGGAAGGAAAGACAGACGATTTTACTGACTTCTGAGAGCTCCTCCATCCAGGCAGCCTTTTGAATAAGGTCTTTGTAATGTGTTATGATGCATCTTGCTCTTTGGATCCTTCGACTCTCAATAGTTGTCCAGCAGGTCACGGGAGGTGATTCTGCCCCTTTACTCTGCACTCGTGAGACCCCACCTGAAGCTCTGTGTCCAGCTCTGGAGTCCTCAACATGGATCTGTTGGAACAGGTCCAGCAGAGGTCCATGAAGATGCTCAGAGGGATGGAGCACCTCTGCTATGAAGACAGGCTGAGAGAGCTGGGGTTGTTCAGCTACGGGGAGACCTTAGAGCAGCCTTCCAATATCTGAAGGGAGCTACAGGAGAGCTGGGGAGGGACTGTTTACGAGGTCTGGCGGGAGGTGTCCCTACCCAGGGCAGGGGGGTTGGAACTCGATGATCTTGAAGGTCCCTTCCAACCCAAACCATTCTATGATTCTATGAATACCCTATATCAAAAGTTATGTGAATGTTATTGAGCATCATCTTTTGTGGCTTAATTTATTTGGTTTATTTTGGTCTAGTTTTAAATGTTTGAAGGTGTTTAAGCCACTCCAATTTTGGTCCCATTTCTTCTTGTGCTTCCCAAGCAAATGTTTCTTTGGTGGAAATCTTTTCTTTTTACTGTTGACAAAGACATAAAATGTCACACAGTTCATTAGTCCAGCCCAGCTCTACCACTTTTGGGTTTGCTAAGCCTGGTTGCCACTGCAAAATGGCTTGAAATTGGTAAAAGAGAGATTTTTCCCAGGTTCTGAAACTCGTAGCTTTTGTGAGCCCTGCATGTTTATTGAGGTCCCTTTTATTTCCTTCTGCATTGCACAGAGTATTGCAGCTTTAAATCGTACTAGCACGAGTGACAGCTGGGCGTGATTAAATTCTAGGAGGACGTAAATAAACCTCTGTATTTGAACAGAGTAAAAATTATGTTACTATTTTTCACAAAAAGACAAGAAGAAAAACGTGCTTATATATCACCGTGGAAAGATACCTGTACAAGCCTGCAGCTGTTCTTCTGCAGCACGGTGCTTCTGTCCGCTTGCCCTAACTCAGTCTTTGAGACATAGAATTGTAGAATCATAGAATGGTTAGAGTTGGAAAAAAACTTTAAAGATCATCGAGTTACAACCCCCCTGCCCTGGGCAGGGACACCTCCCACCAGACCAGGTTGCTCCAAGCCCCATCCAGCCTGGCCTTGAACCCCTCCAGGGATGGGGCACCCACAGCTTCTCTGGGCAACCTGGGCCAGTGTCTCATCATCCTCACAGCATAGATTTTCTTCGTAATATCTAATCTAAATCTCCCCTCTTTTAATTTAAAACCTTCCTATTGCTGCACTCCCTCATAAAGAGTCCCTCCCCAGCTCTCCTGCGGGCTCCCTTCAGATACTGGAAGGCTGCTATAAGCTTCTCCCTGGAGCCTTCTCTTCTCCAGGCTGAACACCCCCAGCTCTCTCAGCCTGTCCTCATAAGAGAGGTGCTCCATCCCTCTAATCATCTTCGTCACCCTCTGCTGGACCCGTTCCCGACCTTGCAGGATCTGGCTTTCAAGGAAAATTTTCTGTAAAATATACAGGCAGGCTTTCATGATTGCTTTTTTGAGGGTTTTTGTCCTTATTTCCTCAGATAGAGATAAGTCCTGATGTGCTAGGAAACAACCTCTGAGAAGGACAATATTAGAGAAGCCTAAAAATACATACACTCTCCCTGGTCAGAAGGAGAAATACACTCCAGATCAAATGAGTAAAACCACAGTCAGTTGTACTCCTGAGCCTGATTGCAACTTCAGCTGCACAGGGCAGTGGAAAATTGTTGGGCTTATTTGCAAGGACCCACTAGAGTGGAAATAGAAGGTATGTGATGGAGCCAGGAACCAGAAAGTGCAGGTCCTGAAACTTTAATCAGCCCTAAGGCTGTCTGCAGAGACCCCTCTTTCCTTTAGATCCCAGTCACAGGGACTTGCCAGTTGAGTAGAGTTGAGTGAGTTGAGTTGAGTAGCACTGAGTGAGTCCAAGGGGTGGAAGCTGCCTGCTTTTTCCTGAATGTCATCACTGCAGGGACATGCCTGCTGGTAAGTCTCCAGCACTGAGTCTGAAGCCCATGCTGTGTGCTCTCTAGCTGGACACACAGCTCCTGTGTTCGCAGGTACCACAGCTGAAGGGGCTACTCTTTGAATCTTCCTGAGCTTCAGCCTACCACTGCCAACCTTTTCCTGGCATGGCACCCGAGAGTAGGTGCCCGCTCTTGGGAGAGCAGATAGTTATACAGTACATTCAGCCAACAGGCCTGACAAAGTTGAAGAGTAGCATAATTATAATAAAGTTTTAAAATATTCCTGTATCACTCGGATTAATTTTTTCGTTTCACACTTTGAGAATAACCTCTGATCTTCTGTGGAAAAGCATCTAGCGTTTAAATGGAGTCTACATGTTTCCCTTGGACATAGAGTTTTAGCTAGACCTTTCTAAAGAAAAACAAAAATCAGACAAAAGACCCTTATCTTGTGATAATGATTCTGTCTCAGTGATGTTTTTTAATTATGCTAGCTGGCTGTGTAAACTTAATTGCATTAGAGGCTGCTAATTATCTGATTAGGAAATGTTTGGCTGTAATAGCTTATTTTAATGAATTGACTATGTATGCATGTGATTTTTGGTTGTTTGGCTATTACCTCAAATTGTTAAACTCTCTCAGATGCATTGTGTATTCTCCTTTTTTTTTTTCCCCCCCAATCTAATATGTGCAACGTGAACACATCTCTCTTGGTCCTGGATGGATGCAGATATTTTTCTGCTTATGGCTACCTGTGAGTGACCACATCTCTGTTGTGGTGGTTTGTTGGGGGTTTTTTTTGTGACCCCTCCTTCCTCTCCAGCACGTTTGTTTCTAGTAGGGAATCCATGAGGACCTGCAAGCTTTTATTTAGCAGCTGAATTGTATTTGAGTCATAGCAGAAGGAGACAACAAGTGTTCTGCTTCTCTGAGCTGTCTGAGGTAGCATAATGGTTGTCAGAAATTGACTAAGAAAAGAAGATGGCACAGAGTCCTGTCTTCTGGTGAATGAATTCCAGCCGATCTGGTCCTTCAGGTTATCTCCCAGGTCTGGATTGTTTGGCAGAATGAGGGCTGTCACCTCCAGCCTAAGGGCAGTGCCCGAGTGATACCATGAGAATGAGAAGCAGAGATTGGGAGCCTGACTAATCTCATTGCTCGTTCATGGGAATGCATGGAATTATAAATCTGTAAGTAAGTTGTGGTAGAAACATTTCTGTAACAGCTCTCCAAGTTAAAGCAAGGAATTTCTTCACTTGGTTTCAATTGATTTTCAAGGAGTGGTGTCTTAAAACACTTCTTGCCCTTTTGAGTGCTTTCTGAATGCCAGGGGGATTTTGGAGTCATTGCAGAAATGATGACAAAGGAGATGAGATTAGATGAAAGAAATATGACATATTTCAAACTCCCCTATTCATTTAACCTTTCCAAAGTGGCGTATGAGCTACTTGTTTGTTGTTGAAGTTATGGAAAACATAAAAATACTTTGGTATAGGCTGAGAATTTATTTCTTTGCTTTATTTAAGATAACTTCCAGTCTTGATTTTTCAGTGCTGGTGGTGCTGTATGAAATCTGTGCTCAGAAAGTGAAATATAATCACCTAATGCAGCAGATTGTTTGCCTCTGAGGAGACAGAGTTGGTTTGAAGCCTGGCTGTGCTCCTCAGAAGTAGCAGCAAAGTAATGATAGCAACTGGAAATTCATCTTGTTGCTGAGAAAACTGTCTCTGGAGAGATAATGTTATATATGTGTTGAACCTGCCTTTATCTTTTGGTACTTGATGAAGGCTGACTTTCTTGACCTGTTGGTGCAGGAAAATTTCCATTGGAGCTTCCCAGTTGTGGTTTAGTCTTGTTCCCATGCCCAGCTCTTGCTTTGAGTCGTGCCTTCCTTTACTGTGCATTTCTTGGATGCATCTCAAGTGGGGTTCTGAATATGCCCAAAGCAAGGGAGTCCTCCTCACTAAACAGGTGGATGAGACACACATGATGTTGAATGAGACTTGTGTCATCCTCCCACCCTCCTCCAAGACTTCCTTTCCAGCAGAGATAGTCTCACTTCTTCACTTTGTCTTTGTTTACTCCAAAATAAACCATTCCATTTCCTTGTCCCCTGCAGTATCTAACTCTCAAGAGTTTGCTGAATGAAACCTCAGACCCATTTCATCTGCTTCAGGAATGAAGTGGGAACCTCTCCCTTCTCCCCACCCGACCAGCGTGGCCGGGTATTTAGCCCGTGTGGTCTCAGAACAGCAGCCAGTAGGAAGATTTGACTGTGCCCAGTAGTGCTGGGAGTCTCGTGGTGTTGGGAGAGGTGTCGTCAGGCTGGGATGAGCTCAAGGTTCACAGGACCTCTGGTTGAAGCCTGCCTGGCTCCGTTTGCTTCTGTCTTCATGACTGTGATTTCCCTTAGACTTTTTTCCTCGTTGAGTCAAATACTCGCATCAACTCCTGTCTGGTCTATCGTCTTGGTATTTTCTTTGAAGCGAATGAATTAACAATAAACTCTTAGCACGTTTCCCTCTTTCCCCAGGGTCATAGCTGGCTTTCAGTGACCTCAAACCTGGCTTGTCACAGGGAAGGCAGGAGCTGGAAGAGGGCTGCCAGAAGCAGGTGTAGGCAGCATTGGAGATCCAGGCATCTCCAAAGTGTGCTTTGGATCTTTGGCCTCATGGGACGACAATCTAGGGCTTGAAAAAGTGATGGCATCTCTAGAGGTCAACCTAGAGTGTTCTATATGTGTAACGGGCTTTGGTCAGCCGTCAGCAGGCAAATTGGACACAGGAAAGAGACTTCTGGAATCACAGGAGGAACATCTGGGGACAGGGAATCAGGAGTAGCTGTGTTTCTGCCCTTGTTTTAGTTGCACGTAGTGATAACCAGGGATTTAGTAGTTACTACACAATTTTTAAATGGGTCAGAGCTGCATATCCTGATGTTTCGGGGAACAGAAGGTGTGTGAGATGAATCTCATCTTCTCTCACCTGCCTGGCCTAGGACAACAACCATAGTCCTACAGACAGGTTCTGATAGCAAAGGATAAGGGCAGCTATGGAAAGCAGCTGGGATCACGTGTTAGACACAGGGGCTTTTGCAGCAGAGGTCAGGGTGGTTTTGCCTTCAGCAGGAGCATCTCCAGGCTCCTGGAGTACACGTGTCCTCAGATCTGGAGAAGAGCTGGTACAACCCAGCACTCTGTGGAAGGTTGGACTCTGAGGGGTTGGACTAGACGATCTCCAGAGGTCCCTTCCAACCCCATGTGATGATTCTGTGAAGGCCACCAGCACCTGCTCCAGCCTGGCTGCAGGACGGCGCCGATGGGTGAGCTGCACAATCGGGGAGAGCTGAGGACAGACATAGCCAGAGGAGGGGAAAAGCAGGGAGAGCCAAGAGGCAGAGAAATAAGGGGTTACGGTACAAGTTACTGCTCAGTCTTCTGTCACTCTCTGAAGGGCTTGCAGAGAGCAATTAGGAACTGGAAAGCAAACCTCTGTCCTGCTGCAGCCTCGGCTTTTGCTGCTGGGTGCTGCGAGAGAAGGCAGGCACTGACACATCAGATTTAATTGCATTCAGCAATAAGGCTTTAGTTTTTTTGGTTTTACCTTGTTGCCACCTCCAGTGCCTGGAGGTGGAAGAGCCAGAATAAAGAGCAGCAGAAGCCCCTAACATGACAGCCCTGCAGGGCTGGTGATAAGAATTAATCTCAGGCATATTTCTTTTTCTTCTACTGCCTTTGGAGGGAGGAGGGAAAAAAGGGGAAAGGTGTGTGAAGATTTTCTGAGACAGACTCTTATACTTTTTTTTTTTTGCTTTTTTTTTTTTTGGCCTAAAGGATTAGTGTGGATATTAGCTGTTTGATGAGAGAGACAATATAAACGGAGGGAGAAGAATTACTGTGAAGTCGCTTCTTTTAGGGGAAAAAGAAAAAAATATTTTGAGGGTTCTTTATGGTTTGCTGTGGGATGTTTTCCAAGGGAGTGGCGCAATCTCTAGTGCCAGATTATTCAGGCTCTTTAAAGAGTGTTTTTCTAATCACAACAAAGCTTCCTTCAGCCCTTTACCGAGATTGCAGGACGTAAGCACACGGAATGACAACTAAGTACATCCGCTCCCTGCGAACTTGAGTTTGGTGCATGGATTTGCGTGGCTGTGAGGAATGGCATCTCTGCCTTCAGAGGGGCTCTTATTAGGACTGTTCCCCTCGCCTGGATCTGAGAACATTAACGCCGAGATTAACTTTCTCCTCTCTGAGACTGATGTCATAAAAAGCAAATTAATATAGGCTGCTAAATGGCAATAGCCAGCTATAAATATCCGTAGCATTTCCTTAATTACAGTTTTAAGGCTTGAATTGAAATTCTGTTCTATGATTCTATGAAATTTTCTACTTTTCCTTCTAAAATGTTAAGAAACTGACAGTGATGGGCTGGAAGAAAACCTTAGGATAACTGCTACTACCTTTTCTTAATTTAAGACATCTTTTTTTCAGCGCAAGGTTTTCAGAGTTTAAAGCTTCAGGAACTTTGATTCTGTGGAGCCTATGTTATTTACCCCCCCCTAAACCTGCCTAAAATGCATTTGTAAAAGGGTAGTTATAGCCAGTGCAAAAGATAGTAGCTTTGGAAGAAACAAATTATCTGCAGATGTTGAAAATATGATTAATCATGTAGAAATAGATTGGAAATTTACATGCTATGAAAATTGCAGATCTAATTTGTTCCCAGAGGATATATTTAAGTATAGCTCCATTGACTTTAATAGTTTCTTGACACTTCAGAGTGGTGTCAGCGAGAGGACAATTGAACCCAATTTCCTCCTGAGTAAGCAAGTGCGGGAGAATTTACGAATCAGCATTTTTTTCAGATTTTGGTTATGAAATTGCAGTTTCACATATCCATCTAAGGCATAACTTTTAAAACTTTATTTGTATTTCTTTTTGACTTTATGGTGGAAGGCAATGAAAAGGCAAGATGTTTTGTGTTGCAGTGGGTAAAATACAGGCTTTGTGTACTTCTCTCCTGCCCGAAAGTTGATATTCAGGATGATGCCTTTGAGTCCTTCAAGATGGGCCGTGGTTGGCACAACCAAAAATGCAGCATAGTAATGCAGCCTCTCAAATTATACTCTTATGTTGGTAGCTGGACCTCAAGACAGAAGTTATGGGGGAATTTGTGGTCTTGTTCATGAATGTAGGACAGTTCCTGGCATCCACCTTCCATAAAATCATCCTGATAACATTCCCTGGCTTCCCTCTCAGTGTGATGTGAATGCAGACTGCAGCAGCACTGTACTTACTGCTGCTCTTACTGTCACCCAAGGCATTGATGGTCCTCATCATGGTGGTGATTTCAGCCACCAATCCTCTGGTGCTGCTGTTGCTTCCAGCATGGAGATTGTTCAGGAGTAGGGTTTGCCACACGTTTGATATGAAAGGACTACTTGTTACCATTTAAGTATTGTTGCTGAAGCACCTTTGGTTTGAGATGGCTCCAGATAGACAGGAGAGGAGGGGGAAGTCAGAGGTTTAATTGTTTGGCTTCATGTAGAGATGAGTGTTGTCATGTGGGCATAGAATATAATGTGCTTTCTAGGTGGACTAGGCAGGAGGAGGAGGTCGAGCATCATGACTCTAAATCATGGATTGTGGGAAAAATCTCCATAACCCTGGATATTTAGCACAGCTGGAGCTCTTAGACCACTCCAGTTCTGTTGTCATCACTCCTGATGTGGGGGAGGAGGAGGAGGGTCAGACCGATTACGGGTCTTTAGTGTCTTGGTCAGTGGCCGTTTCTGTCTCACTGAGATATTTTGATAAATGGGAATAAACTTTTAACTGCCCTTGAGATAAATGCTTATTTTTACCCTGGTTTTTGTTTTATTAGACAACAGCCAATGAGATGTTACACGTTGAAATATTGTGAAGCACGAAGCAGTAAGCAAGGAACAGGTTTGTGCATATGAGACAAAAGGCAGTTCTTTGCTGGAGTTGCAGACAGTCTCAGCCTTCTTTTGTTTCAGTTTATTGTAAGAAGTTTTAGGTGTGCACTGAGATGTCAGTGCATGACTCTGTGGATTTGATTTATTTTTAAAATACTTTTTGTAGAGGTTTAAGTAAAGTAAACTTTGTATTTGATGAGGTAGAACAACTTTTCTTAAGTCTAATTGATTTGTTTTGGAAAACAGCCTAAAAAAACCCCAAACCAGCTGCACAACTAAAGTAAAAGTCATAGTTTCTTGTGCACATAGTGATTGGAAACTCTTCTTTCCCTTGCTAGAAGTTTCATAAGGAACTTGAAGTCCAGGAGAAATGACATTTGTAGATCTTTCAGCAAGATCTGAAAGCTGTTAGGAAAAAAGGGTAGGTATGGCATATGAGGCTTTCAGACCTGACCATTAATTTAGCAACACAAACAGAAATTTTAAAAGGTATAAAACAGGGATAGGACTCTGTGATCTGTATTCACAGTAGTAAGAGGCTGCCAGTGGAGTTCCAAAGGATTTGTGCTGGGATCAATGCCGATACTCATTCTTATTCATCTATTCATTCTTGATATATTCATAAATGAGCTGGAAAAGGGGTGAATTGCTATTAAGGGCATGAATTAGTGCCATCAGCAAACGTTATTCACAACAGTAAAGATGAAGGCTGACTGAAAAATTATGGAAGGACCTTCTGAGACTCAGTGGCTGGGCAATAGATGAGCAGATCAAATTACTTATAGATAAATGTTAAGTGATGCATGTAAGGGAAACAATCCTAGCTTCCCATATTATGTGATAGATTCTGGACTGGCCATTAGGCCCCGGGACGTAGATCTGGGCTTATGACAGAGGGTTTCCTGAATACATCAGCTCAGAGGTCAAAAACCAGAGGCAGTACTGGGAATATTAAAATTAGAACAAAAAGGAATAGAAAATCATAGTGCTGTATGAAGCTGTGGCCTGCTTGCATCTTGAAAGCTCTGTATGTTTCTCCTCCCTTCATCTCAAAATGGAGGTGATGCAACTGGAAGAGATTCAGAGAATGGTAGTGGCCCGATAGAATGTGGGTACCAACATGGGGTGGTGTGGGAGGGGTGACAGGAAGCATAATTTCATCATCCTTCCCTCTAAATTGAAGATACAGATTTGATAGATAGACTATTTGGGGGCCTGTACTGGGACCGGTATGTTTAATATCTTCATCAGTGACATTGACAATGAGATTGAGAGCACCCTCATCAGGTTTGCAGTGGACAGCTGAGTGATGGGGTTGACATGCTGAGGACCTTCTTTCCTGTGAGGGTGGCAGAGCCCTGGCAGAGGCTGCCCAGGGAGGTGGTGGAGTCTCCTTCTCTGGAGGCATTCCAAACCCACCTGGACATGTTCCTGTGGGACCTGCTCTGGGTGGCCCTGCTTTGGCAGGGGGTTGGACTAGATGATCTCCAGAGGTCCCTTCCAACCCCATGTGATTCTGTGACCTTTTGCTTTGAAAATAATCAGTTAATCACCATGGTGTTTTAGCCTCTCTTAGGAGTTTGTTGGTTGTATTTAGCATTTGCATGTGGCTGTGATCTTGCTATCCGTAGTCCTGCAGAAGTCCCTGGAAAGACTGAATAGGTATTTTACACCTTGATGTAGAGAGAAAAAAATGTGGAGGGATACTTTTTACCTCCTCTGGCACTGACTCTGAAGGAAGCCAGAAGTAGTGGGGACAAAGGGCAGCCTCATGTTTTTAATGAGATTTAACACAAGTGTTAGTGAATTGCTGTGTTTTAATTTGTACTCCTTTAATTGAAATCTTTAACCTCAAAATCCTGATGCTCATTCTGAGAACCTCCTGGGAAAGACTGGAGTGAAATTCCATCTTTGATTTCTTTTTTTTTTATGACAAAGCCTCTAAAACACAGGGTTCTGGGTAGAATTCTCGAGGTTGGCTTTATCTGGCTGATAGGCCAAAGCAGGGGCCTTCAGGGATCACTTGGAATGTATTTTAGATCTGGAACGCACATCAAAGGTTCTCCTTTAGCTGTGTTGTCTCCGCATACTTTGATGCCATTATGACAACCTTCCTATCTGATTTTATCTATGATTACATCAAAACTGCTCTCCTGGTTAAGTGCACTATAAACTTTAACTGAATTCTGCTAAGCTTACTGTGCGGGCAAAGGTAGGAGGAGACTGTAATGGCTTTTTGTGGGCAATGTAGTTACCTCTGTTTCTGAATGTGTTTGAAAAGTTTGCAGAAAAGCTAAGAGAAAGGACAGAATAACAGAACCTGCCCACCTTGAGGAGGACTCTTAAGCCACTGGCATATAAGTGGTGTATCTTCAAACATGGTGTCTTTAGATGATTAATTTGAAAAGGTTCATGTGTCTTCTGGCCATGCCAAAGACAATGTTGATTTCTTGCTTAAATTGGCAAACTGAAATTGAATACCTGGCTATTGCAAATAGATTTTTAACTCTTGAGAAGGAAACAAGGTTTTCTTTCATATAAGTCATCAATTCTTCATGGTAAATTTCTTTGCAGGAAATAGTCTCATTTTTATTTATGGTGTGGAATAGTAATAGGGTATTTCAGGTAACGCTGATCTTCATAAACCCTCTGCTCTGGTCAGGGAGCTCATCTGTTGAAATGCCCCGATTCAACTCATCACCCACACGCAGGCAGTTCAGAGTGATCCTGGCTTTTTATTTTCTAAATTCCGTGTGTCAGTCATCATGAATTTGCCCTGTTTGCTTTCTTTTTTTAAGCGGAAGAGAGAGAAAGAAGGTAAAGCAGCCTCAGGAACGACTTTCCCTCTCCTTTAATCCTTAATTTTTCTTTTGGTTTCTAAAGCACTGTTGCTGCCCACATAAGCTGCTGGGAATTTGCTCGGCTTGTACTCAGCCCTGTAACAGTTCACCGAATTCCAGAAACCTCTGCAGTCTGCAGTGGCTCATTTAATAATGCAGCATAAATAGTTACTGATTTGCATAATTTGTTTCCCTTGTTTCCAGTGCAGTTTCCTGATTACATTAAAAAACCCATACTTTTGCTTTCTCACCTTTGAAGTTCTTGCCTTGGAAGCTGAGTGTGTCTGCTTAGTTAATTCAGTGTAGGTGACAGCAGGAATGCCCATGGCCCATAGTACACCAATTAAAGACAGAAAAAAGACAGATTCTCATTAATATGAATATAATCAGTTTATTGTGGTAGGGTCTACAATGAAACAGGGCTCCCTAGTGCCAACTGCTTTGTTTATTTAGAAAAAAAAAACCAACAACAACAAAAAAGCAACCTCAGAGAGCAAATAAACTGAAGAAGACAAAAAAAACCAGGCAGGAAATGAGATGGGAGAGAGGTCACACATCTGCCAGCAGTGACGTTGGGATAATAGCTGAGGTCTCCTCGGTGGGATGCGCCTTCTCCAGGCTGGTCGTTTGCTTTGTTTGTTTGTTTATTAAATCAAAGATTTAAATCCTCATTGTGTTAAACTGGCTTTAAACTGGCACTGAGTAAGGGCTTAAGTTGGTAGTTTTGATTTTTGCCTCCCAAGTTTTATTTCCCCTCATTTTGTTTGCTGACTTGGAGGATTTCCTTGGTTGCTCTGCTTGGATCCTGCGACACAGCAGGCTGATGTGGTCAGGAGCTTCTGATCTGCTCTGCATCTTACATAGTGCTCTTCAGAGTGACTCCACTCTGTGTGACATGCTAAATGTTGTTGCCTGTCCCTTTCCGGGAGTCTTGTGGGGAATAGAGGTTCAAATTTAACCTGCATCCTTCAAAACTGACTTTATTTTTAATTTATTCATGAGCCTGTACAAGCAATGTCCCAACAAATTATGGGCTGCCTTTTGGGTTTGGAAACCATTCCTGTTCCCATTTGGTCCATTAATTCCCTTAAAAATGGGGAGCTGACTGTCCCATTTGGGTACCTCTGTGTCCATGTCTTGGGATTAAAGTCTCTGCCTAAAGATAATTGCAAGTGTAACTAATACAGCCAAGACTGCGTATGTGGTGAAGCTGATTGGATCTCGGTTCTGATGGGATGTGAATGTAGTTGAGCACCAGTTGTCTTGTTCAAAGTTGGCCTCAACTATCCATGTGTGAGTGATTCTGCATTCACAATGAACAAGCTTGGAATAGAAAAGACAAATGTTTTCTCTGCAGTCATCTCTACCTTTGTCTTAGTACCATCCTTAAACATCTTAGAATTATAGAATCATCTAGGTTGAAAGGGACCTTTAAGATTATCTAGTCCAAACATCAACCTAACTCTGATTAAAAAAACCAACAACAACAAAAGAAAATTTTGTTTCCCCTTAATCACTAACCCATGTCTCTGAGCATTATGTCAATCCATCTTTTGAACAGCTCCAGGGATGGTGCCTCAACCACTTCCCCAGGCAGCCCATTCCAAGACTTCATAACCCTTTTCACGTAGAATTTTTTCCTAATATCCAATCTTACAGAACATGCAGATAATTGCACCCAGTTTAGCTTTCTTGGACGTACTATGGACCTGCTCCTGGAAGTACAACCCTGGATAGATCTCAAAAACTCTTGGGCACGTATGGTCCCAGTGCTCCCTGATGAGGTGGCTGCTTTGAGTTAAGCACACACATTACTCAGTAGGACCTGGGTTGGTTTGTATCTTACAAAGTTAAGTACTCTACTGTTTCTGCCTATGCTTTTGTTGTGCACCGTCTCAAATGTGTTTGGGTTTGATCCTTGAGAGACGCCTCTGAGGGTAGAAAAGTACAGCTGCAAAAAAAATCGCTTGTGTTCCACGTTTTGTTCCCACGTAAGGGAGGAAGGCTGGCACAAGGAAGCCTGCAGAGCTTTGTGTGAGACAGAGATCTGGTCATCTGTGGCAGATGCAAACAGAGCAAATGAGGAAACTGGGATAGAGAGGGGACAGAAAATAAGGGACAATAAGGCACATGTTTGGGAAGTACAATTGCTTTCCTGATTATTTCACTCCAGCCCCTAAGCACAGATAATGTCTCTTTTCCTGAATGGTTCCTATGAATGCGAAGTGGCAATTGCTTATTGTACAGCAGCCATTAGAGCTGGATGCTGGTCCAAAGAAGACAATTGCATGCTTCAGCTGGAGATGAGCAGAAATGAACCCTTCTGCCTTCTCTGTCCTGGGTAGAAAGGTAGAAGGGAGATATTACCCAGTGAAAAGGCAGGCAAATGGTGGAAGTCCCAGTTCCTCTTCATTTTGATATGTCTAACTTGGACCGTGTTCCATACTACTTTCTGGAAATATTTGAGCATATTTATCAACTTCCCCCGTGTTCACTGAAATGCTTGCTTGTGTCCTGTGCTGCAGAAGGAGGTTCATCCCTCCCAATCTAACAACGCAACTAGTTTAGTTTTCCTGTGCACAAATGAAGTTAATTTTTCTCCAATGACTGTAGAAAGGAGCTTGGGGAAACACACTCTCTATTGCTTTCTGCAGAAATCTTTCTTCATTGATTCCCAGGAAGCTTTTAGGGAGTTTAGCTTCCTAAATTCACTGTTGTAGGTATGGAATGCTCGGTATTCTGGGAAACTATTCTGGGAAACCTCCTCCTCCTAGCATAGAATAATCTGTTATTTAGGGACTCAGGTGAAGAAAGCCTCTACAATCTAGGCAGTGCTGAAGGACCCTTAAATTTGTGCTCAAGTGTTGTCCTGAACAGTCATGTGCTTTTCCTTGTATTCTGTACGTGTTCCTTCCTAAGTCTTATACTTTAGCACCCTCTAATACTGTATTATGTATCTAATACCCCTCATGGCTCATCCTTTCCCTGAGCAGAATTTCATGTACAGAGGAATTATTTAGGATATTTTTGTCCTCCTAAAAAAAATATAAAATGGATGAGCGTTCATAGAAGGACCACACTCAGTCTCCAGCCAGCCAAAGTCCCCTCCTGTGTGGGTTGCCCAAATGAACTGATGGTTTCAATGGTGTTTTGACAAGCTCAGGCTGGTCAAAGGAGGGTAGTGTTTGTGGACCTTCAGTCAGCAGCAAAGCAGCTCAACTTCCAGCTCAGTGAAAGCTTCACCATACACCATCTGTTTCACTAACTGACATGATAGCTGGGCTGCTGATAACTCCTGAGAACCTTAAGTTCCATCAGAAGATCACAGTCTGTCTTTTCGAACTCCAGAGTGGTCAGTCTTGAGTTTTCTTCAGTGGGGGAAGAAAAAAAGGTATCTGAACAGGAAGGATGAGTTCAAACTCTCTGTTGAGCAAAAGTCTGTGTCTTAACATTGATTTGTTTGGCCTCTAGATTGCTTAGCCCCTAAGAAATTCAGTTGTGAAAATGATATGAAAGAACCATAAAAATGCTTGTGTTTTCCTTCCCTTTCTGTGTTTGCTGACATTTAATATGTGAGAGAGGGAGCAGTTTTGATGCCAAATGCATAAAGAGAAAATGCTTAATTTTGTGTCATTTAAGTGCCAAGCTGTGGTGGTTGTTTTGGTTTTTTTCACTTGCAAGGACAGCTTTCAAGGCAAACACAAAAAATAAATGCTGTAAGAAATATGTAGATTATGAAGTACTTAGTGATTAATGATGAAAACATTATTGTGAAACACAGATTAGATCCTTTACCCTAACTCTGTTTTGCGGAATTGCAGACTGTGTTTCGTGTTTATTTCTCAGTAAGATCTCCAAAACAAGCTAAGGCTGAAGAAAATTCTGACAAGAGAAATACAATTCATTGGATTCTTGATTTCTGCCTGTCCTGTGGCTGTATATTTGATCTATTTGATCTATTTTTGGCTTTGAATCGGTTTGTCAGTTCTTACTACCATACGCCACTGGGTATAAACCTGGATGAGCAGGGTCAAGAAGCAATATTAGGAATAAATGTTGTGGAATATTAGGAATTAGCAATATGAGGAATAAACTGTCTGTTTTGCCTGGTGTATATGTCTTGGGCTGTGCTAGAAACTGCAGGAAAGTGGAGTTAGTCAGGTCTAAAACTCCCAATAATTAAAGAGTCAGCTAAGGGTAATATTTTACTATAGAGAATGTATGTATTCTTTTAAAGGTAGCAAAATAGCCTTTGTGGTAATGTCTTTAAGGTTTCATTTGCAACTGAGAGGCTACAAATACAGTTATATAAAAATAACCCTCCCTCCTCCTGCCATGATTCTTAGTCTATCACATGGACTGTCTTACCTGGGTTCCCTTGGGACTCTGGCCTCAACCTAAATGCTGAAAGTTTGCATGATTTTAAAAGAAAAAGCTGGAGAAATTTATGGGGCTAATGCATGTACCTCTGTACTCAGAAACTCCGAGTCACCAATCCTGGGGGACTGAGAGGATGTTCTGAGGAACATGGCTATGGAGGAACATGAGCTGTGTCCAAGTTAACCTTGAGGGAAAGCGATGCGTTCAGAAGTGACTGTGACAGTGCAGTGTTGGTGCAAGCCTCCTCTTGAGTAGGACCAGTTGGTCTCCAGTAGGTCACGCTCTCTGGGAACCTATCCCCTCTCTCCCTTAGCTCTGTAATGCTGGACAAATTGCTGGCTCATGGAAAGTTTACTCTCCACCAGTTCCCCAGATCCTTCTCCTCAGAAGTGCTTTCCAGCAGTTCCACCCCTGGTACCTTGGCTTCTTCTTCCCCAGATGCAGGACCCTACACTTGCCCTTGTTGAACCCCACAAGGTTCAACAGCTCTCTGGCCTGTTCAGGTCACACTGTATGGTGGCACAGCCCTCTGGAGTGTCAGCCAGCCCTCCCAGTTTGGTATCATCAGCAAACTTCCTGAGGATACACTCTGTCCCCTTGCCCAGGTCATCGATGAATATGTTGAACAAGACTGGACGAAGTATTGACCCCTGGGGGACACCTCTGGAGAAGAAAGAAAAAAGCTAAAGAGCACAGGTGCCCCCATACTCCGCTAATAGATACCTGTACCTCTTACCTGTGCCACAGGCAGTGATGGGCAATGGTACAAGGCTGTTCTGTTCCTGGTGTGCAGAGCAGGCTGTCTGATTCTCTGTGTGCTCAAAACCTGCAGGGATAGTTATTTTTTTGAATATTTATTGAACTCACAGTAATTTCACTCAGTAGGTCTGGGGTGAAGGTTACCAGTTGATTGTGATAAATGAAAATTTTTTTAGCAAGGTTGAATATTACACTAGTTGGCAGGTTTCACTGACCAGCCCCAAAGGAATGTTTTTAGGGCAGCTTGTAGCAATCAAAAGAAGGATTTTTCCAGCATCTTGGCCAACTGTGAACTCAGACTACAATTTCAGAAGATGCCAATTTTAAGTTAGTTGCTTGACTTGCTCACTTTATTCCTTTTTGTTTTGGGGACTTTCCCCCCCTTCCCAAAGATAGGTTTGTATTTGGCATCCTTCCTGAACCTACAACGCTGCCACCCTATGAATGTGTCTACGTGCTCTAGTTTTAAATAGAGCTTTTAAGATGGCTGCTGCTCTCACTGGTGTTTGCAGGGGACCACAGATGCCCCTGCTGCTGTGGTCACTGTAATGGTGGCACAGCCTGTGTCAGCCCTGCCTTTCGATTATCATCTTGGCAGCCACAAGAGATGGCGTTGGACTAGATGATCTTAAAAGGTCCCTTCCAACCTAGGTGATTCTCTGGTTCTGTAATAACTTTCCTGCATCAGCCTGCAGGGACTTTGTGCAGTAGGAGGGTGTAATTCTTTGATCTGTGCTCCTTTTTCCCCATAACCTCTGAATCAGGCTGCTTATTAATCTCTTCTTGTCTTGAATGTTAAGGCTGTATTCTGTGTTGTAATCTCAAAGATTCACAGAAATCAGAACTGGAAGGAACTGGAAGAGTTCTGTTAGTTTTCATAGCTGAAGAAGAATAGCAGAGCTATTTTATAAAATATAGACATAGATCTTGAGATCTGTAGTTGCAAATTTTATCATGTTCTTATATTCTTAGACCACTGCAGCTACAACAACATTATTGTGATGTGGCAGATGAACCTGAAGATCCCTTAGGTCTGGAGATGCCCAAAGCAATCTGTTCTGTTGCTTGGCCAGAACACTCAGTGGAACTTAGCTCTTGGGGATGTGACAGGACAAGGGGTAAAGGTTTTTAATTGGACGAGGGGAGATTTAGATTAGATATTAGAAGAAAATTATTTCCTATGAGGGTGGTGAGACGCTGGATCATGTTGCCCAGGGAAGTTGTGGATGACCCATCTCTGGAGGGGTTCAAGGCCAGGCTGGATGGGGCTTGGAGCAACCTGGTCTGGTGGGAGATGTCTCTGCCCAGGGCAGGGAGGTTGGAACTCCATGATCTTGAAGGTCCCTTCCAACTCTAACCATTCCATAATTCTATGATTCGTTCTGTGATTCTATGATATTGTAACCTTGGCCTTTGTCAGTGGACACCCACGGCCTATTTTGTGCAGTTAAGGCAGGAAGGTGCTACACTTTGTGTACCGATCGCTTTTATAGACAGTGATAAATATTTCCAGTGATAACTGAAGAATGATGTTTCGTGCAAAGAGAGAATACCCCACTGTAAGTCATTGTAGCTTTGATTTGATTGTGTCCTCTTAGGTTGGCTGGGCATCTGGGTTTGCACGTATGACTGCTGTATGTATTTCTGAATGCCAGATGTATTTCCAAAGAATCACGTTCTTAACAAACAGGTTATTTTTCCTGAAGTACGGATGCAGGGTTTTAATTTTTACTAGAGGTCACCCCCTCTTTCAGAAACTTCTGTTTCCAGCAGGCAATTTCTGTTTCCAGCGGGCTTATCTTGCATATAAAGTTTGGTCAATGTTGTGCTTGTAGAGATGGCCCCGATGATGTAGGTCATACTTGTCCTTTTTGTTTTGCCATTTCACAGATGATGCGGCGTGCTCTGCACAGAACACACAGGGGCTGTGTATATAATGCTATTAGACAGTGTTTGCAAAAGTTGTAATTCACATAGGCAGAGTCACAGCAATGAATTAGTGCTTTTGGCATTTGGGAAAGAAAGCCTGTTTGAAATCCAGCTGCTTGCCAGCTGTAGCTATTCTTAGCAATTATTACACTGGCCGCTTTTTTCCCTCCAACTTTTCATTTAAAAAGTGTAATGAATTATTTTATTGCCATCTTAAAAGTCTATTTATAATCCATTTGTCTTGTGATGAATGTGTGTATCTGATTCTCATCCTCCCTTTCATATTGTACAAAGCAGTGTTGCTTATTTTAAAGTTTTCTTGGCACAAATGTGAGACAATCACATTTCTTAACAGCTTGAGTGACCTTAAGTGTTCACTCCTGTACTTCTAAAATGTGAGCTTTAATGGATGTTTAATATCTAACTATTTCTTGTTATGATTTTTTTTTTCCTCTTCATTTTAGCCATCTCTGCCTTCCAATTGAGTAACAATATCTGGGGAACGACTGGGAATGCTTGAAGCTTGAATCTTGGTAATTCATTCTATAAGATGTCCACTGTGATTTTTTGATGCCTAGTTGCTTAAAGTAAGGCATCTGATGTCCATATGGTGGTGATGCTGGTGTTTTAAACCTGCTCTCTGGCAGCTACAATAGTCGTGAGTGCTTGACTGCAATGACACAACATTTGTCAGCTTGTATTCTGGTCTGTCCTGCTGTGGCACCATTCCTGATAGTACCTCAATTAGCCCAGAGCAGGTGATGGGAAGAGTCAATCACAGAATCACACAGGATTGGAAGGGACCTCTGGAGATCATCTAGTCCAACCCCCTGCCAAAGCAGGGCCACCCAGAGCAGGTCCCACAGGAACGTGTCCAGGTGGGTTTGAAACGTCTCCAGAGAAGGAGACTCCACCACCTCCCGGGCAGCCTCTGCCAGGGCTCTGCCACCCTCAAAATCAAGAAGTTCCTCCTCATGTTTAGGTGGAACTTAGGTGGCCCATATAATTTCAGTGAAACACTTCAAACTATAGATTCAAGACCTATTTTTTATTTGGTAGTGGTCTTTGGAACTCTTTTTTTAGGATGCTGAGTCAATAAACATCTGAAGTGCTCCAATCTGGAACTCAAAAAGGAGCTTGTTTAAAAAAAAAAACTGTTTTGAGGTTTGTAGGCTTTTTAATGTTAAGGAGGAGCTTTTTGAAAAGTCAAAGCTGAATCAGATTTTTTTATCTTGGAGTGATCTTGAAGGATTTGGATTAATGCTTATCTTGTGTTTTAGTGAAATTTAAGAATGCAGAGTGAATCCATGAAGATACTGAGAACTAGCAACTATGTAAGTTTGAAAACTAATTAGAGAACAAATCAAGCTAGAGGACCCTATTAGTTATGCAGACTATGTAATCATTTTTTCATAAGGAAAATAAATACATTAAACTATTAGGGTAAATCAGATTTGCTCTTGCTACTATGGATTTATATTATCTGTGGGTTTAACTACCCTTACTTTTGGGTAGTATCATTGAAAATCATTAATTTCTGATTACCTTGAGAATTCTTTCAAATTTTGTATGATATTTTAGAGGATCCTGTAATGTATAGATAGCAGGAAATCAAACTTGCAGCCTTGACTTTGGAGTGAAGGCAAATAAAATGGCTTGGAAGAGAATTGCTGCAGTTTTTTAATCTATATCCTGAGGTTGGAATTGTGGAAACAAATCATCCTGAACTTACTGCTGAGTTTAATGTGGTGTGATTTTTAGGGGTCAGTCTTTGATATTTAAAGTATCTAGGAATTTTTTTGTAATATTAGGTAAATGTAGGGTTCAGCTGGCAACAATTTCAATATGTGTAAATTAAAAGCCCTGACCTGACTTTGATCCCGGTTTATATCAGGTAGGCATCTGCCCATGAAGTGATGAGGAGAATTTAAAATATTTGGAGGTGGGTTTTTTAATTATTTTTCTTAAACTGCTTGTTAGTGTATTCCTGGCTTTGGTTCTCTCTTTTTTTTTTTTCTTTTTTCTTTTTTTTCTTCCTCTTATATAAGGGGGAGAAAAGTGCCTAGATGAATCAAATAAAGAAAAAGCTATCAACTTACAGCAAAATTTTATTAAATTTTAGTGCTTAAATCAGAACTGCTGCTGCAGACAGCCTGCTCTGGAGACTTGAGTTGGATGTGCTAAGCTAACATAATTGTGTGGTTGCAGATCCGCTGAAGTTACAGTGAAAGTTTCCATCGTTGGGAAGCTTTGATCAAGTAGTTGAAGAGGGGGATTGTCAGACACGTTGATCTCAGTGTTAACTCTGTTCACTGTTAGATTAATGGATTGATCTCCGGGTTTGGGAATGCTAAGTTCGTGCCCTGTGCTGTGTCCTTTCACAGACAAACATCAGATGGAAACATGGATCATCCATGGTTTGAGGGTTTTGTGAGGAAACACATTGTAATATATATGTTAGTTAATACCAACTGAAACAGTAAAAGTAGTTTTAAAACCACGGTGCTCGTTTGTTCTCAGTTTGTGATCTTTACCTTGGAGAGCAGGTGACATAACACCTCTGGTTTAGCCTGAAGGGATGGAGTGCAGTCAGGCTTTCCTATTCCACTATAAAATTTTACATTTGATGCAGTTGACATTTTGGTGCAATGGACCATAAATTAATGTAGGTGTGAGCTATAAAAGGAAGGACATTAGAATAATCGAGTGGCTACAGAAGTAGCTGAGTAGGTGAGTGTCTACGGCACAGAATTTTTTTATTATCTTACTTTTATGAGCCTTGTTTGTTCACTTTGTCTATATCCAAGATGCCTTAATTTCATATTCTCTTGAAAGTAACTCTAGGGATTGCGGAACCTCTTGAGTTATGAGTTCTTTGTGTCAACAGAAATTTAATTACTTCAGAGAAATGAATCACTGTAACTCGTCTATAATAAATCTCTACAATATGATATTCTGGAGAATACATTTTCTGTTGAACCATAAGGTGTCATCTTTGTCAGTGTTTGTCTCTCCATTAGTATGATCGTGTTAGAGACGTACATGTTCGCTTTTTTTTTTGTTCTCTTCTGTGTGTTCTATTTTTCTTAATGAGAGAACAAAATCTTAAATGGCTAACAACCCAATGCAGGGAGCCAGAGGTTCTTTCTCATTAGTTACTTAGTAAAAACTGAGCATGTTTCTTTCAATTCAAAAGGAGGAAAAGTTATTTTTAAGGTAGACAGTAGATGTGAAAGCTTCAGTCCCCGCATAATTCCTGGGAAAGTTTGTAACTGAAAAAGAAAAAAAAAAATCTTTTAAATTGCTTTTCTCTTCCTTCCCATGAGAAAAAATGTGCTTGTTTCCTTATGAGCAATCTTATTAAACTCTGGAGAACGTCTCAAATCAAGGGAAAGAAACTGGTAGTCTTGTGGGCGTTTTGCTCAAATATCTGCTTTGGCAGTACAGCACTGATGTATTTCAAAGATATTTTATGTCATTGGAATATCCTGTAATCTGCTCTGAATCAAATTTGTTATTACTGCATTATTTTAGTGGCAATGCAACCTTTGAATTTGTGATGGTCTTTACAAGATGATGCCTTGTCTTCCATAACCCGTCTAATCACGTTCGTTTTTGATCCCTGTGAAATTGTATTTCCTTCCAAAATGAAGTAATCCGTCTCTTGGAATAAGGGTATATAAATTGCTTTCACGTAGGAATTCACTCTCTTGCCTGTACTGTGTAGCAAAGATCCTCCTCGTTGCGCTTGGTGACCAACAGCACCGTGAATATTATTGGAACTGCTGTCATATATATCTGGAGAGGTTTCCGTGGGTTTGGTGGAGAGCTCGCCGTGAGGAGAGAGGGATCAGTTATGTTTAGGAGAGCTGCAAGCTTTGGGGCAGAGGAATCACCTGGCCCTGAAGAGATCTGGGATCTAGTGTTAGCAGTTGGTGAGAGAGGACATTTATCTGTCCTTCTGTTCAGGGTCTGCAGCAGCGAGGACTCTTCATCTTTCCCAGGCAGATTTTTGGAAAGCATCACATAGCCATTTCTTTCCTATATCTCTGCTGAAAGCGTATCACTGCAGTTTACTCTTACATTTAATAGTGTTATGCTTTCCCACAAGACCTTTCCTTTTAGTTTAAACTCTAAAATCATTCTGTTTTGTTGGTGGGCGCTGTTTTCAGGACTTCAGTTATTCATAATTTCCCTTCTGGATATTGTCTAGCTGCTCCATTATTTTTTTTTTTTCTTCTGTCTAGTATGCACAATTTTTCAGGATCATTTTGAACTCAAATGTTGTTTTACAATGTGGATTTACAGAAAGAAATCCTTTGCTGTGAGGGTGGTGAGACACTGAAACAGGTTGCCCAGAGAAGCTGTGGCTGCCCCTTCCCTGGAGGGGTTCAAGGCCAGGCTGGATGGGGCTTGGAGCAACCTGGTGTGATGGGGGGTTGGAACTAGATGATCTTTAAGGTCCTTCCCAACTCCAACCATTCTATAATTATGTTCCTTCAAGCTTAGGGTGATCCTCAGTCGTACGTTTTAATGAAACTACTGTCCCAGAACAAACCCTGTGCGTGAATGAACATAAAAACATCTGACTTTTAAGAGCGGCGTTACCTTATTCTCTTTATCTCCAGATGAATGTTAGGCCTGTTTGAAATTAAGCAACTTGTTACATATGAGTGGGGGTGGGCAGAGGCGTGTTGATCTTATTTTTTTTCTTTAAATTTCACCTTTTTTCCTATGTGTGTCAGTGCTTGTGCTTCCATAGGAACGGTTCCCAATAATTGCCCAGCAGTTCATTTTCAACCCATCAAAATAAAAATGCGACTGAAGCAGCTCAAATTTGCTCCGAGCTCTTAAATTGGACTGGCAGAGGTGTTCATTATTGCTATTCCTAATGCTAACAAAGCCCCAGAGCGTTTAGTGTACTTACATGTAGACAGAGAAAGAATAAAAATGTTCCTTTTGATCCGAGAATAAGACAAAAGGAATCTACAGACAGGCAGGTGAATACTGAGGACCATCATGTAACATAAAGACATGCTGCTCTGTGACGAGGCATTCCAAAACCTTTTGAGAAATCCCTGTTGGTGGAAGGACTTATCTGAGGACATCAGTAAGTTGGGTTTGTTTGTTGTTTTTTTTTTTAATTAAAGATGCCCTTGGTACATGCGTATAATATATACATATGCACGTATATATACACACACACATGGAATCACAGAATGACATGGGGTTGGAAGGGACCTCTGGAGATCATCTAGTCCAACCCCCTGCCAAAGCAGGGCCACCCAGAGCAGGTCCCACAGGAACGTGTCCATGAGGGTTTGGAATGTCTCCAGAGAAGGAGACTCCACCACCTCCCTGGGCAGCCTCTGCCAGGGCTCTGTCACTCTCAAAGTCAAGAAGTTCTTCCTCATGTTTAGGTGTAACTTCTATTCAAGTTTGTGCCCATTTCCTCTTGTCCTGTCCCTGGGCACCACTGACAAAAGACCAGCCCCGTCCTCCTGACACCCTCCCTTGAAGTATCTCTAAGCATTGATCAGATCCCCCCTCAGCCTTCTCTTCTCCAGACTCAAAAGACCCAAGACCCTCAGCCTCTCCTCATAGGAGAGATGCTCCAGGCTCTTAATCATCTTTGTGACCCTCTGCTGTCCCCTCTCCAGCAGTTCCCTGTCCTTCTTGAACTGGAGAGCCCAGAACTGGTCCCAGTGCTCCAGATGGTGCCTCCCCAGGGCAGAGCAGAGGGGCAGTCTGACCTCCATCCTCCTGCTGGTCACACTCTTCTTGATGCCCCCCAGGATGCCATTGGCCTACTTGGCCACAAGGGCACGTTGCTGGCTCATGGGCATCCTGTTGTCCACCAGGAGTCCCAGGTCTTTCTCCTCAGAGCTGCTCTCCAGCAGGTCAGCTCCAACCTGTCCTGGTGTGGGGGCTTATTTCTCCCCAGGTGCAGCACCCTGCACTTGCCTTTGTTGAAGTGCATCAGGTTCTTCTCTGCCCATCTCTCCAGCCTGTCCAGGCCTCGCTGGCTGGCAGCACAGCCTTTTGGAGTGTCAGCCACCTCTCCTAGTTTTGTGTCATCAGCAAATATACATATATGTATATATATACACACATACTTGCTGCAGCATACGTGCCTGCTGAAGAAGTATGGAGAAAAGTTCTAGGTTTCTGTCCCCACCGTTTCGTGGTTGATAGATTGACTGTTAGCCTTCCCTTGTGGAAATACCAGCTTTTTCTTGCAATCAGCTGCACCCCAGCTTTTCTATGACCTTGCTTGATCCCTCTGCCTGGCTTCGGGCAGTATTTGGAAGTCTCTTTTGTAAAGCAAATAGCCCAGTAGCCATTTGTGGGCGTCTATTGGAATGTCTCTTTGCTTTCCTTCTACTCTCTCGTCAAGAATGACATTGAAACAAAGCTTATTAATATAAAATAATTTACTGCGCATCTACCATTCTCAATCTCTCCAAAATGCCTGTGCTGTCATTGTGCAATACCTTTTCTGTTTAAACGTTTCCACGAGACACTGACAAAGATTGCTGCTGTTACAAGCCAGGTCCTCGCTTGCTGTAAATCACTGAAGTTAATAGAGCAACACCAATTCCTCCGAGCTGCACAGAAATGATGAAAATACAATTTTCCAGCAGAAACTGCTTATTCGACAAGATCAAAACATTCTGCGAAACGTACAGACTTCAATCAAACTCCGTTTATAAGAGAAATCAAAGTAGCTTTTTACCTCATTAGAAGACGGCTTTTTTTTTTTTTTTTTTTTTTTGGCTTTGAAATTTAGATGAGAAATTGCAATGCGATATTTGGAAAGACGTGTTGTTTTAATTGATGAAATGAAATCTTGGCACACGTACATCCTTTAAGGGATGTTTTGGAGGGTGGCAGTTGGTTCCATTTCTGAATTAAGTGCAGGAATAGTGAAATTCCTGCACGGCTGCGTTCACCCATCCAGGTCAGAAACCCTTCCTGCCAATTGTTTCTTGGTATTTTCAACCATAGCCAAGGCATGATTAGGAATGAAGAAGCAATTTTTCCTTAAGGTAGGAATGGTCCCCAGGGGGTCTTGCCATGAGGAGAGCGGAGGGAAGTTTGCATTTCGTATGACACGTTGCATACTTGTGTGCCCATGTGTAATTGGCTGTGCATTTACAGATGAAAAAAGGATGCTAAATTCTTTCCAGAATTTATTTCTGTATAATATAAACACGCAACAGGATAATCATGTCTTTAAGTATAGCTAATGAAACTTTACTAGCCTGCAATAGCTATGTCAATAAAAATGTGAAGGATGTGCAGCTGTTCTGAAATAAGCTGTGAATTGTGTGTGGGAACGGAGTTATTGGCATCTTCTCTGTGTGGCAACACCCTGTGGAATCAACAGAGTTTTTTGAGGAGATGAGCAGTAAGTTGAAACTAAAGGTTTGCTGCTTTCCTCTGAAAGCATGCTTGCTATTTTAGACCCCAAAAAAGTGTAAACACTGGCCCTGGGACTGGGGTTTAGCCAAGTGGGTGATGGGGAAGGTAAATGGAGCATCTCTCTGGAAGAGTGTGTGCTGGGCACTGCTAGCATTGTGGCCGTGGAAGTGTTAAGCTTCAGTCCTGTCCTGAGAGTGAAATTCTGATGATGAGATAAGTGGATGGGGTTGGCACTATGTCCATTGTCCTTTTGTAAGCTCGGCCAATGCTGATTCATCTGTCTGGACTAGGAAACGCTTGCATAGACAGACCATACATGTTGGTGCTGTAGCCAAGAATGGTCAGGCTGTAGAAAGACTTGGAGACGCTAATGAGAGCGTTATCTGGTCTGGCAGTCCTTGGAGAAATATAATCTTTATCTTTGATTAATTAAGAAGCCACACTGACTCCTCAGCTCTAGCTGATACATGGTTGTAGTGCACTGCGTGTCTGTGAAAATCTGACAGCTGAGTCGGAAACAGTAAATTTGGTCTATAAAATCATCACTCTAGTGCTGAGTGATGCTTAGATCCCATATACTATAGATGATTTGTGCATTATAAACAACTGATAATCACGTATACAGCTATTTGAAAACTTTTACCTAACAGAATGGAATATATGTGTCACAAATGGATAATATTTGTGACTTTGGACTATTTCCCTGTGGTTTAGGTCCATTTCAGTGTGTAGAGATGTGACTGCACAGGTTTCCAGGCTCTACTTTTCTAATTGTATACTGGTTTGTATCGCGTCATTAGTGTGGAAAGGGCATTTCGGAGAGGATCAGTGCTACTTCTGCCACTTAGATCATTCCATCTACTGCTGTTTACCTGCTCCTAGATACCTCATTGCTGTGGTTGCAGAGTTTTCTTTTGCTTTCATAACATTCCTCTAGTTGACAGCAGCGAAGGATCCAACCCAAAATGTAAGCAACACCGTAGTGTAATGAGAAGTATAACAAGTTTCTTCAGAGCTACCTTGGATGAATTTCAAATTATCTGACGCTGAGTCATACCCACGCATAAGCCTGGCTGAAACTGAGTGTCCTGGGAACCGAGAGATGCAAAACAAGTTGATGCTGCTCATTTCAGCACTGAATTTCCATTAATCTTAGAGATCGGCAATTTTTGCGCTTTTTTTGAAGGAAGGAAGTAAAACACTCTCAGGGTGTATTTGCACTTATATTTGCAGTTGCGTTGTTTTATAGTCACTGTAGACTTTAAGGTTCACAATACCAGCCTGTGCTGCAAAACATAAAAACACTGGGAGCAAACCAAATTTCTCAAGGGCCCTTTCTCTGTAGGGAATTTTTCTTCCTGAAGAGAACAAATGTGTTTTCTTTCCCAGTACAAATTAAAGAAGAGGAGTCCCATCACTGTTAGCAGATGAAAAGGTGGCTTGTTCTTTGCTGTGCACTGATCAGGGTGTAGAACGTGGAACTGCAGCCACGTTGATTGTTTCACCACAATTCCTGGGCAGGAGAGATTTTTCCCCACTGTGTTACAGCTTCTTCATGACAGAGTGTGGAGTATCTGCTTTATGATTGAACTTTCTTTGATGTTTGGATACTGGAAAGATAAGTGATTTTCTAGAAACTTTCCTAGGCTTGGTAAGCAGCATACAAAGCCAGTACCTCATCCTCTGTTTATAGCCAGGTATAGTCTCTGGACACTCTCCACAGCAGTTAAGCAAGTCAGAATATTTTAGCACGTCTCTGCATTTTTTTCCTGTCCCTTCAGGTTATAGTGTTCATTAAAAACCAGTTCATTAACTTACTACTGTCCATGCATTCTTTTTAAGTGGCAGCGCTGATATTAAAAGTTATCAGTTATTGTTTTCTTCCAAAGTATTTTGTTGTCTCAGCTTTGTACAAGCCAAGCACTTTAATTGCTGCTCTTAATCTTTCAAAGTGCTTTGCAAAGATGAATTAATTAATCATCGTAACACCCTTGTTGAGTAGGTAACAGTTGTCTTGGGCATAAATTGCAGGACTCTGCGCTTGCACCCAAGTGCCCACTCAGCTCCCACGTAGGTGTTGTTTTGGGATTATGTCATGGGATTTCAGGCAATTGGGTTCTCCAATTTCCAGTAAGTTACCTGGGGGAATGCAGAAGCTCTGCTGCAGAGCTGAGGTAGCCTTAGGGAGATGTGTCCCAGAAGAACAAGGTCACTGTGAACAGCAGGTCTCTGCGTTGGAGCCCTTAAGGCTTAGGTAATGTAGTGGTACCTTTTTCTATAACATCAAATATTCTTTATTTAGTGGAAGTCATGCCCCTGCAGGTCTCTTGTTTGCTCATAGTGACAGCACACTCCACCCCCTGAGCTTTCTTGCCCGTAATTTAGCTGGGGTGCTGGGCACCCTGCTCCTACACCGGCCAGCCCTGGGGACTAAGAGGTTCGCTTAGGTATAAAAATCAATCTGTGTCAGAAAAACCCATTTCCCTTCCCTCTCGACAGCACCCAAAGCCTGCTGTGGGAGCCTTCTACATGAAATGCTCTTTCTGGTTGAAACAGCAAATTGGAAGCAGTCATGTGTCCTATAAATCTTTGACTAAAAAGATAGGTTGTCAATTTTATCCAAGTTGCGCTGCAGAATAGCCCTAAGCAGGAGTCTCTAAAACCCTGCTTCACATTCTCCAGATGAGGATAAATTATAAGCTTCCTTGCTATATATTTCTGAAATATAATGTACCTATGTCTGTAACACAGGCTATAAAATGGAAATGAGATAGCCAGCACTCCGGTGTTTTTCTGATGTACAGAGGTTATCCTGGTAATAGATCTCAAAAACCTCTAGCAATATTTTAAAAGACCAGCAGTGTCGGTTTGCATAATTTGGTATATAATTTTTTTCATTTTTTTCCCTAATGGCTGAGGAAGAGTGAATAAAATTTCTCACTATTGTCAGTAAGAACAAATAATGTAGTGTGTGAAAATGCAGCTGTTGCCCGTGACACAAGAACCAAAGTGAATATACTATAGGTGTGATATTCAGAAACCCGTCAAAATCATTTTGGGCTTCTACGTTGTAGGTATAGTAGAGTTACAACTGAAAAGCATCAAAGTATCTCTTTGGGCCAACTGGATAAATATGGAAATTTTGCGGTTGACCTTTGACAAGAATTTCCCCCATAGAATTCTTGTGGAAAGACTGGCTGCTTGTGGCCTGGATAAGTATATGATCTGCTGGATCAAGCACTGGCTGGCTGGAAGGTCCCAAAGAGTGGTGCTCAATGGATTTAAATCCAGCTGGTGGCTGGTCTTCATTTTGTATGGGGAGAAAGGAATATTTGGAAAACAAGACAAATTTCAAGAAGAATTAGCACCAACCTCAACTTAAATGTTTTCTTTGCTCAGCAAGTGGGAAATAATTTCATTTTTAATGAAATTTTAAGTGTTTCATTAGGGGGACAAAAAATAGAAAGCGCCATTTTGAAGTGAAAAGTCAATAGCTCCATTTTAAATGATGGAGACAAACTTCTGACTGGGGCTAAACTTTTGCCGTAAATTCAGAGAGATCGACCCCCTGTTTTCCTGTTAATACTCGAGCTGTCAGAAATCTCTCATCAGCCTCACCGCCAGGTGAAACTTTTCTGTTGAGTACAGCTGCATTTGACCTATTGATATGACAGGCTGTCTAATCCACAGATATTTCTTCTGCATCTACCTCTCTGGAAATAATTGTTCAGTGAGTTAAACTTATTAACTGATTTTTTTTTTTTTTCCCCGGCTCTTGAAAGTCGATCAATTCCTGGGACTCAAAGTATATAAATTCTCTCACGCACATCATCTTTTCATCTCATTAATTCTAATATTATAACATCCCTGGATGCGTATTTCATTTGTGGCTGTGTCAAAAAAGAACAGACCAGTTTCAACTGGAGGTTTGTATTTAGTGTTTGTTTGCTTGTCTTTGGTGAGAGTTGCCCCCAGGCTCCTGCCGTGCTACAAGGCAGATGTGCCCGAGCAGAAGTTCTCCAGTTCTGCCCCAATGAGACTCTTAATGTGTTTTCTACAGGACTGTGTTCATTCTTGTGTGCAGTCACAGATTTGGAAACAATGCCCCCCCCCCCCCCCCCCCCCCCCCCCTCTTTTTTTTTTACAAAGGGTCCTATAATTCATGATATATAAGGATATTGAAAATTTTCTTCTTTTCCCAAAAGGTCATTTTCACAAACTGAATCATGCCTGGGAAGATATATCTTGGGTATCTCCAGAGGAAACGAATACAGAATGTAATTTATTTCTCCAGCTATTTTGACAAACCTGTATCTGCTCCATAATGAAAAGCTTTGGTGACTCAATTTATCCTTTTTAAAAATAAAATAAAATAAATAATCTGCCTAACCATTTTAACGTATTTATTATTTTGTCTAGCCCAGACTTGATGTAAATGATAAAATATTGAGGATGTGCTCACGTTCAGTCCTTGATGAAAAGTGTGCAAGGATGGGATTCATTCACACACTTAAAACTTTCTTTCTACGTCATCTTAAAGCCAGATATTTGGCAAATCTGTGCTGTAAGGCCCAATAAAGAAGTGAGACTGACCATCAGTTTTTCAGGTATCTGAGATTTCACAGTTGATCCTAAGCCAGCCCTTTCAACAGTAGAACAAGGGGCACCCTCATGTTCTATCTAGTCTGAGTAGTGGAGGTGTTGCCTATGTGCCTCGTTGCCGTGGTCCCCAGGAAGCCAGATCTGCATGTGCTGCTGTCTCACCATGCACAATGTCCCCAGCTGTCATCATTGGCACCTCTCTGATGCCTGCTGCATCCAGTATCATCTTGCATCTGCTCTCTGAGTGCTCACCACACAGCCACCAGTTATTTTTGCAGCACCGTATATAGCCGTTTCTGCAGTGTTTACTTCTCTCTTCTGACCTCAGATGATGGATGTGGAAAACAGTTTCCACTTCATCAAGACCTATGGCTATCAAGCCTGACTCCGACCTTGAGTGCAGCACTGCCACTGATTCAGGTGGATACAGGAGTTGATCCTAATGCTTTTATGGTATGGTTCTTGCAACCCTTAGTCCTGTGTCCATAGCCTTCTTGACACTGGCCATATACAGGAAAGAGTCCCTAGCTTAGGTTACCTCTTCTTTTTCTCACCCAGTTCCTTGAAAATCATCAAGACTGGAATTTCTTGGGTTCTTAGTTCACTGTAACTAAGTCTTTGTTGTTACTATGCATTTGGTATCGTCAGCGTTGAGGATATGGTACGTTATTGCAACTTGTGTTAGTAGTGCACTAGACGTGGAAATCACAGTAAGGTTGAGTATCAGTTGTTTTCAGTACAATTTATTCCAATCAAAAACTCTGTTTGCATTAGCTAAATCTGGAAGTCTCACTTGTCTGACTTGGAGATGAGCAAGTCTGGGGCCCATCTGCTTTCTAGAACTTCTAAGCTACATATTAAAACCTTTGTGTGCCTGAGATCCATTCATCTTTTCTCGTGTTTGTGTTGGGAAAGGGAGCTCTAGATGTGGTTGGTGGGTGGGATACCCAGGACACGAGTTTCCCAGGGTCCCACCACCCTGCTGTGGGAAGGTGCTAGATCTTGAGGCCTGACCCAGAGCTTTGCTTGAGACTAGGTTTCCGATGGCCATCACAACCCTTGGCCATGTCACACTCAGTCTGAGCTGAGAACCTAGTCTTCTTGTACAGAGTTAGGAAGGGTAAGGCAGCTAGGAGGTACTAATGAGATGAGCAAAGAGCTGCAAAGGCTAATTGCTGGGGAATGGCATACCTGGAGTCTCTGGCTCTCGGTGATTTAGGTACAACATGTGATAGTGTCAGCAGAAGCAATGTGTGGAAACACAGCGTGCTGAGTAAGCCTTACCAGAATTAAAATTCATTAAAAGGCGTAGGATAGGAGAAGAACACTTCAATCACACTTCACCTTCTAACTGCAGAGAGAAGACGCGAGTAAAGACAAAGACCACCTTTGAACCATCTGAAGGTTTGAAAAGGTCTTTCTTAACTTGGCCCGAGAGGCTGTCTCTGCGGGTGCAGCACAAACGTAAGCAGTTAAGACTTACTTGGCTAGGGATTTTAGAAGGGAGGGGAAATGCAGAAGGTTGATCCTGGCAAACTACCTAAGCCAAGTCAACAAAACCAAGCGAAATCTAGTGCTGGAGGCGTTTGGGATGGCTCAAGCCCTGCACAGATGGCGTGGCTGTGTGTGACTTTGCAAGCATTAGTGCCATGCGTAGATCCAGGGAGAAGAGAGCACTGCCTTTCAAAATGTTATTCAGAGAAACAGGATGGTGTACCAGGACAAGATAAATGAGCTGTCATCCTGAAAATAAAGGGACACTTATTAGTTTGAAGTTGGACACAGGTTCAGAAGTCGACATGGTGCCAGAAACAGTAGTGTTAGCACTGCAGAAGAAACCACAGATGGTTGAGAGAAAATAGTTAAAACTCCAAGCTGACAGCTGGGATCTGGTCTCTGCTTTGGCAGTACATGAAGCAGATGTCTAACTAGGAAGGTGAAATAGGTACAGGGTGTAGTAGCATCTGGAAATGGATCATCCCTGGGTTAAAAACACACCAAGCCCTTGGCTGTATATGGAAAATGCTGATTTTCCCAGGGTGGAGATTTACATATCTGCCCTCTTAAAGATGTACTCGGGCACTTTTCCTCAACCTTTCTGTGCTCTGTCAGACCATATCTGCCTGGGGATCAGGACACATTTGAATTTTCAGTCTTTGGCTCAGAGCGATTACACGATCCCTTGCAACAACACGTAGAAGGTATCTGATTTTGTATCTCATTAATCAATGCCTGCCTTCATACTGCCAGGATGCAGTATTTCCAGACTAGGAAATATTTCCAGAGGCAGCTAACCACTTGGGAATGTGTGGTTGAGTACTCCCATGCCACCTTGCTTTACCCTGGGAGTTCGGGGGGTAATGTTGTGCAAAGATAGAGCAGTCACCAGGCAAACTCCAGTCAGTGGCTTGTATGACTACCAGTGTCATACAAATAAGTGTCACGAGAGGAAAATTTTTCACAATGAGAACAATAAGCCACTGGAATAATCTCCCAGAGAAGTGGTGGATTCTCCAACACTGGGCACTTTTAAGATCCAGCTGGACAGGTTGCCAGGCCATCTTGTCCGGACTCTGTTCCCAAGAAAGGTTGGACCAGATGATCCCTGAGGTCCCTCCCCTGGTGTTCTATGAAGTGTCTAATTCAACTTTGCCCTTTATTAACGTGCTTTTTCGTTGTTTAATTGTTCCAAGTAAACGTTTGGGGCAGCTAAGTAGCCGTTGAAAAGAAAGCTATAGATGGACTGATGTAAAAAATAAGTTTTATTTCACTTTGTCAAGTTTCAGTTTGGGTGCTGCACTCATGCTCTTGTAAAACCAATAGGAATCGGACTATTTCTTGGCATTTGGTGAAAACAGCATTTAATTGAAGACCCAACCAGTAGTTACAGATGAATACTATTCCTCATTTTGCTTCTGGACACTTTAATCAACCTGCCTGCATGGGGGGATCAATCAGTTTCAGCAGTTGTGTTCATTCATCTTCGTCCTGCCATTCATTTCATGGCAGCAAGGAGAACACTGTGTAATTGAATTTAGTTGAAGTCTAATACAAGGACAAACCGTGACAAGCCAGCCATAATCAGCTTGATTCTGAATTTTCAGAACAAGCATTAGCTTTCTGTTTCTAGGAGGAGCATATCTAGGGTCCTGTAGAGCTTCAGTGAGAAAGGGGGCAAAGAATGTGGAACACTGCAGATGTGGAGTTTGGAGGCGGGGGGGGGGGGGGGGGGGGGGGGGGGGGTTTTTTGGGGTGCCCCCGCCCCCCCGACTCACCCGACTCCACCATGATGTCCTCGTCCATCACCCGCGTCTCCCCCTCGCTGGAGGAGCCGTCCCCGTCCCGGCTGCTCTCCGTGCTGCCCCCCCCTTCCTTGGCACCCCCCAACTTAACCCCCCCCCCCGGCCCCTCCGACACCCCCTCGGGGTGTGGGGGGGTGGGGGCGGCGGCAGCGGCGGGGGGGGGCGGAGGAGGATGAGGATGGGGGGTCTGCGAAGGGGTGGGAGGAGGAAGAGGAGGAGGGGGGGGGAGGGGGAGGGGGGGGGGGGGGGGGGGGGGGGGTTGGCGGGGGGAGGGGTGGGCGGC
>BJBW01008057.1:0-15231 GCA_004320125.1 Scolopax mira
GTCCTCCATGTGCCCAAGCATGGTATCTAGAAGGATCCGCCATTCCATGATCTTCCCAGGCACAGAGGTGAGGCTGACATGGAAATGGGTTATTGCCCTTCTGGGCTTCATGTTAGCATAACCGTGAAATGAAACTTCATAGCTGGCAGAGGGTAGGTGGGAAAGGTAGATTTTTGTGGCACTTTCTTTAAAGAAAGAAAAAGTCAGCTGACTGAGCCTGCTTAAAAGTTTGCAGTGTTATAGGCATGTTGTGGGAGGTTGGCTGACAAGGCAAATGCAGGTGAAGCCATCAGATACATAATAATTGAGGTTTATCACATGACTTCATAATTCATCATAGGGATACCAATAGCCATATGCTAACAAGCAGGTAGAGAAAGAGTTCCAGCTTAGCTTCATCACAAGAATCAACATATTTGCAAATATACGTGGAAAAAGGGACTGGCCACTTGGAACAAATACAGGTATGTTGTCAATATGCAGAGATTCAATGAGGAAAGCCAGGGCCAATTTGGAATTAAGTCTGGCAAGGATGTCAAAGACAACAGTAAGTGTTTCTTCAAGTACATCAGTAGCAAAAGAAGACTAAGGAAAATGTCGGTCCATTGATGATTGAGGTGAGTGCTGTAGTGACAACAGATCCAGAGAAAGCAGAATGCCTTTGCTTCAGTCTTTACTACTAAGGCTGGCCCTCAATAATCCCACACCCTGGAGATAAGAGAAAGAGTCTGGAGAAAAGAAGACTTTCACTTGTTTAAGGAAGATTGAATTAGTGATCATTTAGGCAAACTTGACATGCACAAATCCAGAAGCCTCAATGTGATGCACCCACAAGTGCTGAGGGAGATGGAAGATGTTGTTGCTAAGCCACTCTCCATCATCTTTGAAAGGTCATGGAGAGCAGGATAGATGACTGAGGACTGGAGGAAAGCTAATGTCATGCCAGTATTCAAAAAAGACAAAAAGAAGGACCCAGGAAACTACAGGCCATTCAGCCCCACCTCCATCCCATGAAAGGTGAGGGAACCCCCTGCACCAGTACAGGTTGGAGGCTGACCTGCTGGAGAGCAGCTCTGAGGAAAAAGACCTGGGAGTCCTGGTGGAAAACAGGATGACCATGAGCCAGCAATGTGCCCTTGTGACCAAAAAGACCAATGGCATCCTGTGCTGCATCAAGAAGAGTGTGACCAGACAGTCAAGCAAGGTTATCCTCCCCCTCTACTCTGCCCTAGTGAGACCCCATCTAGAGCACTGTGTCCGGTTCTGGGCTCCCCAGTTCAAGGGGGACCAGGACATGCTGGAGAGGGTACCACAAAGGGCTACAAAGATGATTAGGGGCCTCGAACATCTCTCCTATGAGGAAAGGCTGAGGGACTTGGGTCTTTTCAGTTTGGAGAAAAGAAGACTAAGATGGTACTATCAACTCTTATAAATATCTAAAGGACAGGTCTCAAGAAGGCAGGTCTATAGTCTTTTTAGTGAAGCCCAGCAACAGGACTAGAGGCAACATACACAAACTTGAAAATAGGACGTTCCATCTGAACATGAGGAATAACTTCTTTACTTTGAGGTTGACAAGGCACTAGAATAGGCTGCCCAGATAGGTTGTAGAGTCTCCTTCCATGGAGATATTTAAAATCCACCCAGATATGTTCCTGTGCAACCTGCTCTAAGTGAACCTGCTTTGGCAGAGGAAGGGGTTGGGAGACAAGGTGATCTCCAAAGATCCCCTCTGATCCCTACCATTCAGTGATTTGCCCTAGAGGACACTACCTTTATAACTTTGTGTGACAGGGCAGTAAGCAAGCCAGGACATTTAGGCAGAACCGTCTGCAGCTTTTCCACAAAATTAGCATTTCAAAAGCAGTTCAAGGTTTTCAATTCCAAAGCAAGGTTTTAGTAAAACCAAAACTAGAACAAGGTAGCTTTTCAAACAGATGAAATGCAAATCTGTTTAAAGAGACAGGTTTATATACAACATTTTGTAAACAAACTCACTCCCTACCCTTGGTACCTGTACATCCAAATCCTGCTCCAGTAGTCTTCAGTTCTCAGATTGCTACAAACCCAGCATACATTTTTTGAAGTCTAAGGAGGCTTTCCTTGTCCCTTCATGCATAGCAGTATGGTTACTCCCTGCCTCTTATAAGAATTTCGCAGGTCCTCTGCAAACTCCCCAGCTGCTTGCACTGAGCTGCGGAAGCTTTACCAGCTGAGCATGGCCATTAACACCCAGAAACTAATTTCAGAGAAGCCCTACCATCCCCTTCCTTTGGAAAAGTTCACCTGAATAGAATAAATCCCTCATCATGCCTATTTTCGCCTTTTTATAAAATGTAGCACACAACAAGCTGCAATCAAATGAGTGACACAATGCACCTTCCTTCAGATCTTGGATGAAAGATAGTGCCTAACTGTTAACTGTTTGCTTCAAAATTACGTGACCGTTGAATTTAGCTCTCTTACTTTCACAGGGTAGCAAGACGTTTTGTACTGCTCAGTCTTCCCTGGTTGTGCTTCCTGGCAATAACACAACAGTGGAAGATCTTTAGAAGTTGTCGTATGTGGAACTCTACAGGGCTTTTCTTCAACACAACCAAGCAGAACTCACTGATCTCTGTTATTTTCACTTAAAACAAGACTTTTTAGTTACATGCTCGACTCCTTGCTGGATGGACATAAGAGCATGTTTCTTTTGCAGGTAACAATGCTCTAAAGGGGAAAGAACAGCAGGACAGAGGGGTTTTTTTTGAGACAGATCTTCTTTTCCTGTGAAATGGTACTTACTGGTAATAAGACAGTTTACTGTTTTGTTTTTGGTTTTTTTTAAACTACTCAAACACAGGTTTGGCATAGACCTATAGAAGGCTGGCATAGGCTTTAATTTTATTAACTCTTGACACTTAACTTTTCTCCAAAAAATTATTGAAAAACTTAAACCTGAGCTACCTACCAAATTATGACTCTCAGAATACACAGTTTTATTCTGATTAAATAAAAGCAGGAAGTCTTTAAGAAATGAAGATGAACACATTTTTTTAAAGTGAGATCTAACAAGTGAGAGAGGAAGCAAAGCACTGAATGTCTATTTTTAAGGAGAATTTTTCAGAAACAAAATAATTCCTGCATTTCTTCCTGCTGTCTTCGCATAGAAAGAAGCCACTGTTTTACAGGCCAGACCATTTTGCCTTTGGGGAGGGGAAGTCAGGAACAGGGAAACTCGCTGTTGAAGGGACAGCAGCAGCATTCCCATGCCTGCAGCCCATTCCTGTGGCTCCCACAGCTGGAAATTAAACAGAAAAAGTGGGTAATGCAAATTTGTGGTCAGGTTTCAAAGTTAGTAGACTACTAGCTTGATGTGTTTGAAATCAAACTGTGCATTCTTTCATTCCACTTTTATTGACTGATCAGTGTAGGTATTTGAAATTTTATGAATATCTGCTGTGACAGTGTACTATTGCTCTCTCAAGCACAATTTTTAAGCCATTGTTTGTGTTCCTCTTTCTCAATGCAGTATTAGATTAAATTTCACAATGTGACAAACAGTGTAAGGCCAACTAATATTAAATAAATTAGCAGTTTCATTTTTTAGGATAATTTCATGGGTGTTTCTAAATTATTTTTTCTCTAAAACAGCAAGTCCAGTGAGTTACAGAAACATACCATAAAGATAGGCTATTAAAAATTATGTTTCTAAACAAATAATGGGATGATAAGCCACCATCTCTTTCACGTTACTTTTTATAATAAAGAAACAGCTCCAGAGTTTTCTCGGGAATTTAAGACATACTCAAAGTAGATAACAGCATATAAATTCCTTACTGGTTAAGATAAGCCATAGGGGAAATGACACCTTGGAGACAAAGTAGTTCTGAAAAATCAACCCCGACAGAGATGAACAAAGTGACTGACCCACAGGCAACTCTGAAGTCAGCAGCTCTACTGCTTGTGAAGTCTGCCAAGAAGCATAACATGCCCAGGTATTTCCAGCTGCCTGTTCATTATTCTCATTCCTGTCAAAATTCATCTTTCTTGCAACATGGTCATTCACAAAACATTCACTTTAGGCTCCAAAGGCAAACAGGCCAAATTCAGAGCTCTAATAATCTGACATGAGTCCACTGAAGTCAATATTTATGCTTGCTTGTATTCATAAATTTGTCTTGATCTTAAAATGAGAGAAATTCTGATTCTATTCAATTAGATGCAATTTACCATGGGTTTGTAGGAATTTAAGGGGTTATTTCAAAAGTTAAAATTGTAAGATTGGAGTTTATTTTAGATAATATCTAAGACTGTTCTACTGTTTTTTAGCATCAATATTTCATTAGTCTCTTTCCCTGGGCATTAGCAGCACAGGCATCATAGAATGGTGGAGACTGAATGTCCAATTTCATTTCTCCCAAAACAGAGCATTGCAGATAAACCTTCTTCCTATAGGTCTTTACAGGTTTTTCTATACTGTATTCATTTTGGGTCCAACAGCAGAGTATCTACAGTGAACTAATCCTTTCCGCCCCCCCCCCCCCCCCCTCTTTTTTTCACCCACTTAACTCTTCTGCAACTCAATAGCAATATTCTGGTTTGTCTTTGTTTGCATCCATACAGATGCACAAGAAATTGATTCTGCTTTTCATGTATAAAAAACACCACTTACAGAGAAAGATTTTAGAAATGTCTAGCTACCTAGCAGTAGTGGGAACTAGTCCTGGAAAGAAACAGACATCTATATATAGACATATACCCCAATGGGGTACACATATATACTTACATACTTAAAAATTAAGCACCTGCCAAAATACTAGAAGGATCAGTAATAGCTGTGTTGCAGATGAAGGAATAAATAAAGAATAGAAACAGTATTTATGGTTAAGAAAACTTGGATATTCTTACCTAGGGGAAAGTAGAAGACAAAATTGCTATATATCATCTGGAATGAATTCTGAGCTTTTATATACCTAAAAATAAAAACAGATGTATAAAATCCTATTGGCATAACAAAGCCTAATTTTGAAAAGGTTATTGCCTGCAAATGTGCGGATCCGTTAAGGTCCATCTTTAGGAGGACTGAAGGATTTTGAACAATCTAGGGATGATAGCAAGGCAGTTAAATAATCAATATTTGGAGTCAACTATATTTTTTCCCTGCATTTCTCATATCCAATTATAATTTGGCAGAGAATTAGAAGACTAAACAGTGTAATAAATTTTGCAAAATTAATGCAGTCATCATCTGGAGTCAATCTGGATACAATAAATTAATCCTTAGCATAAAATAGAGTAAACATTGCCTCCTACATTTCACAATCTGAAAATATACTCTGTAGATGCTATAAGCATATCTGAATCTTGATTTCTCTGGACATTGGGAATCTACACTAATGCTGCACCTAGCACAGAAAAATGATCTCTCTTTTTGATGTCTGACAGCAGTACAGTCATATTTCAACCTTCATTATTTTGTGTACTATATTTCAGAAATTCTGCAACTAGTCATTTAACAGTACTAGATTTTGGAATGTTCACGTTTTATTCTGATAAATGTTTTGCTTTAGCAATCTAATCTTAAGCCATTATGGATAAATTCTTTTTTTTTTTTTCATTATGACTACAGAACTTTCAGTTTATAAATAAGCAAAATATTTACATTTTCATAATCTATGTGAAAATTACCAGAACAAATTTAATACTGAATTAATTGAATTCTGGACTCACTATCACCTACAGAAGAGTGTTATCTAGCATAAAATTTACTTATTGCTATGATAATTTAATAATCAGTAGCCTAGTAGTTTAATCTTGAATGTCCAGAACACATGACTCAAAAAATAATCAAGTGGAAGAAAAAAATGTAATGGAACTTGCACTCTTTAACTAAGTATCCAAATGTGAAATTTCATATTCCTACATTTTTATGTATGTATTATTTTATAACATCTCATTAAATGAATATTAAACAATGTTTTAATCTAAACTTTTACATTTTGTTTCTAAGGTCTTCTTATGTCTTTTTCCAGTTTAGTGCTTTCATCTTCTTCAACTATCATTATGCTAGCAGACCTAATTACTTTTAGCTTCAGTCCAGACTGGCTACAAATGAATCTAATTATTTTATACTTTGGGCAACCTGCCTGGCAGACAGCAGGTCTTGGACACCCACTGCTCTTTGAAGATACATGTTGAAAGAAAAACTTGACATTTTTCTGATAAAGTTAGTAATTTTCTTAGTATTGACTAAAAAATAACTTTCTGGCAAAAAAGTATCAAAACATGTCCAGTTGAGATTATTACAGACTGCAGTACAGTTATTGAACCATTGCGAGTACCCATTTGATAATGTTTTTAGTGTAAGAGGAGATGAATACTACTAAAAGTGAATGAAGTCGCAAACAACACATTGATCATTCACACATTATAGAGAAAAAAACTGAATCACAATTTCAAGCTATAGGACAAAGTGCATACAGAGATGTTCTGCCAACCCTGCATTTACTCATTCTTTTATGATTCTCACGGAGCTGCTATATTCTCCTCAGTTTTTCCTAACATATTCAAATATACAAATTTTATTACATTAAAAAATGATTGAAATAATATTTTCAAGAGACTTGGCATTTCAATATCCACAAACATCATGTAAATACATTGCCTTTGAGAGAGAAATTACATGCTCTGCAGAAATCCATGCCCATGGACAGGAAGCTCAAGGCAATTTGGCAGTTTTAAGTCAATCCTTGTTTCATTATTCCCTGTCGCATGAACTACTCAGTGTCTTCTGGGAACTGCTGTTAACACACAGCCCACTGGTCTCCTGGGACTGGTCCCCAAAATTATGTCCTGGAGGCTTTCTCACATTTCAAGAGCTCTGAACAGAGTTTTCAAATCTTAAACAATTAAAAGGCACCAAAAAAAAAATGAAAAGCTTTGCCACGTGTTAATTTTGAAACTACTACACATAACTCAAACTCTTTCCTCAAATGAGTCTCTTTTTTTTCCCTGCAATAAATACAGAATAATGTCTAGAAAAGAATTATTACATCGTATGATAATGCATGTGATTCATTTTTCATCAGCTAGTACTATTAAAATGGCCATTATTTTATGAACTGAAGTGAAGAATGAGAAATATTTGAACCAAGTCTGCCAGCTTTCTCATATTCCTAGGCAGTTGCCATTTGACAACCCAGAATGAATCACAGAATCACAGAATGATGTGGATATCATCTAGTCCAATTCCCTGCCAGAATTGGGGCAGGTCCACCTAGAGCAGGTTGCACAGGAACATGTCCAGCTGGGTTTTGAATGTCTCCAGAGAGAGGAGACTCCACAACATCTCGGGGCAGCCTATTCAAGTGCTATGCCACCCTCAAAGAACTTTCTCCTCATGTTTAGATGGAACTTCCTATGTTCAAGGTTGCTTCTGTTGCCTCTAGTCCTGTTGTTGGGCACCATTGAAAAAAGACTGGCCCCATCCTCTTGACACCCACCCTGGAAGTATTTATAGACATTGATCAGATACCCCCTCAGTCTTCTTTTCTCCAGACTGAAAAGACCCAAGTCCCTCAGCCTTTCCTCATAAGAGAGATGTTCGAGGCCCCTAATCATCTTTGTAGCCCTTTGTGGTACCCTCTCCAGCATGTCCTGGTCCCCTGGACCAGGAGCCCAGAACTGGACACAGTGCTCTAGACGGGGTCTCACTAGGGCAGAGTAGAGGGGGAGGATAACCTTGCTTGACTGGCTGGTCACACTCTTCTTGATGCAGCACAGGATGCCATTGGCCTTTTTGGTCACAAGGGCACATTGCTGGCTCATGGTCATCCTGTTTTCCACCAGGACTCCCAGGTCTTTTTCCTCAGAGCTGCTCTCCAGCAGGTCAGCCTCCAACCTGTACTGGTGCAGGGGGTTATTCCTCCCCAGGTGCAAGACTTGTACTTTCTTGAACTTCATGAGGTTACTCTCTGCCCAACTCTCTGGCTTCTCCAGGTCTCGTTGAATGGCAGCACAGCCTACTGGTGTGTGAGCCACTCCTTACAGTTTTGTATCCTCAGCAAACAACTTGCTGAGGGAGTGCTCGGGTCATTGATGAATATGTTGAAGGAGACTGGACACAGTACTGACCCCTGGGGAATACTGCTAGTTATGGGCCTCCAACTGGACTCTGTGCTATTGATCCAAACCCTCTGAGCTCTGCCATCCAACCAGTTCTCAATCCACCTCACTGTCCATTCATCTAAACCACACTTCCTAAGCTTACTGATGCGGATGCTGTGGGAGATGCTGTCAAAAGCCTTGCTGAAGTCAAGGTAGACAATATCCGCTGCTCTCCCCTTGTCTACCCAGATAGCCATGCCATCATAGAAGGCTATCAGATTGGTGAAGCATCACTTCCCCTTGGTGAAGCATGACTTTCCCTTGATGAATCTGTGTTTCCCACTTCTGATAACCTTCTTTTCCTCCAGATGCTTAAGGATGACATCCAGAATGAGTGGTTCCCTCACCTTTGATAGGATGGAGGTGAGGCTGACTCACCCTCTGAGTCCTTTGACAGAATGTGTTATTTTGGAGGAATATGTATTAAATATATTAGGAATTAAATATTTATTGAATGATAAGTTCCTAATATATTTTTTCTTTTATTTGTACTTATTTATACGCAGATTATTTTGTTAGCTATTCACCTTCATAGTTTTCTCCCTGTCTTAACTTCCCCCAGTTAAAAGGAACTGTGAGGGTCTTAGCATTAGTGTTGCCAGAAACTAATAAACATGCTACAAGTGTGTGACACATGCAGACCATTAGTCTGTGCCTGCACTGCCTCCTTGTGTATTAGATAAGCCACCAGTACTCCCCCAATACAAAACAATGCCACAAAACAAAGCATAACAGGGACTATAAGAGGCCTTTTACACTTAAACATCTGCGTTCTTAATTTGTCACAAGTGATAATTGAAAATGGACTGTGATATGTAGGCATTGACCTGCTGCTTCAAGAACAAAACTGGTTAAAGCAGAACTGACCAGGGACACTCTGTCTGATAAGATGAACACTTGGCAATAAGAGTAACTGAGCCTGTCCAAACTGTTCCCTGTTAGTTCCCCCAGCCAACACGTCTGTTTCAACTGGTCTGCAGCAAAAGGAAGTCTCAGATAAATAATAAAAACAAATGAATGAAGGAACCAAGTAGGTACCAGCAGTTAAAGGCAAATATTTTAAAGTGTTGTGTTGCAAAACCACAATACACTTTATTAAATGTAAGTTTTAGTTGGCCATTGAATAAATTCAGAAACAGCAATCAAAATGTAGCTTTTTGACAGTTCTGGTGTGTAACAGCAATATATAAAAACTAGATGGAAACTGAGAAACTAATTCCTACAGCAAATAAGTATTTTTCATTTTCATTTGTCTTAAATGAAGAAAATTCTGGTATCCTAAATACGTCATGTTTTAGGAGACATATTACACATTACACTAATTGTGGGTTTTTTCCCTCTTAAAGTAAGTATAATTATGATTATGACAGGTTATGAGCCCAATGCAAATTAAAAAGGAATGGTGTGTTGCTGAATCAATTACACTGTGCTGTGCTGTAAAGTATCCATAGGTGAACCTTGAAAGATTAAGCAATTTGGCTGAAATAAACGCCCAAACCTTCATCTGAATTACCAAGCTAAGCTGGCAATATTGTGTGATACTTGATACTTCTTGCTGGTTGCTGAACAGGATGGAAATATTGTGCTGTTTATATGCTGTAAAATGCTATTTCAGCAATACTCTTCTTTCTACCAAGGGAGGTGCAGGAAGATCAGACTGTTTTACCAGACTATCGTAATTAAGATCCAACAAAGTCAACAAGACCAGGAGAAATAGTGATTGCTGCTTTTCTTCAATGAACTTCATAAGTTGATGGAGTTTAAATGTTCTCTTTTAACCTGAGGCCAAACAAATAGCACGTTCCCAGAACAATTGCAGTCAAAAAATCTTCCATTCACAAACGTGAACTTTCATTTCACAAATGATAACTCCTAACTCCACCCCAACCTCTAATTCTATATGCATACATATGGTTATCAAAAAGAATATAAGTCCATGTGCCCTATTCCTGCAAGCTTTGTAGAATCTGGCTAAAAGTGGGGGTCTTGAAAATATTCTTTTTCTACCCTAATCTTCAAGCCAATCTTATCTCCAACTTTCAGTCATGAAAACAAGGCATTGGCCACTGATAGCAATTTGTATTCCCCAGCAATAACACAGTCTCCTGAAGTCATCTGTTGTGTAACCTTAATGACAACTGCATATAGGCTTGGCAGATGAAAAATACAGTAAACTGAAAATAAGATACTGGATCTTGATGATACCAGTTTACTTTGTATCTCTAGATAAATCAACTGGGTTTTCTATGAATTATGTTGTTGAGTCCTCACCTCTCCTCCTGTTGACCAAGCTTCCTAATTCTTCAGATTTGTAAAATCTGAAGGTGAATGGGAGTTTTGAAACTTCCCTAATCTTAATCTGAAAGACAGAAAAACATTACTGAAAGAGAACAAGTGGCATCCTCCTGTAGCATCAATTCTTTATTTCCTGCCCCTAAAAACCTTCTAGAGACTAGCAATAAATTGCATTCTGGATAGTAAATCTAATTTCAACCCTATCCAGAAGACCAGACACTTCATTTTATTTAAGATATTCAGTCTGAAGATTCACAAATATTAATCCTAAATTCCTATACCTCCAAATAACTCTTGCATTATTAGTAACTCCAGGATCAATTCCTAGGGAAAAGCCAAAGACTTCTACACGTACAAGCTGAGTCTTATTAATTCTTATTTCTGGAATTCACTGTAGATTCTACCAAAAGATATGTTCTTTGTACTTAGTCATCCATTTCCAAAACCCAACCCTCAACCTGTTTTAAACATTAACAACACTCTCAGAGAGCAAGTACTCCTACAGAGACTGACAGAAGGAAAGACAATATAAGGCTTCTTAGCAGTACCTGCCCAATTCTCACCTCTGTAGCCCCTGCAGAATCCAACACTAATTTTTAATTTATACATAGGGACCTACTGATGTAATATAAGACAATATCAGTCTCTAGTTTTCATTTGTACTGTTTCTATGCTTACCTGCAGGGGACCCTGTAGAATAGAACATTATCAGGGATGTAGACTATATTAAAAAACCTAACCTCAAGTACAATACAAGCCTCATTCAGATCTAGAAAGCGAATTCCAACTGTAAAACAAAATATAGACCCTTAGTTTATTTCTCCATCTGGTATAGAAATATTATTTTCTCTTGAGAAAGAAAACAATGAAAGGCTTTGGCTGCTAACTACATTAGCAAAAAGCTTGCTGCCAAGATTTTTGCATTTATGAGAAATGAATTTACCTGTTGACGCTTTATTTTCCTAAGTCTTAAATCCTCTGCCTAACACTAGACTTTTCTCTGCCTAACATTAGACTTATTCTCAGTCTACAGGAGACTAAGGCATTGGTTTCTGCCAGTAGGTATAAGGCACTGGCTTCTGTCAATGCCTACCTTATTATCTCCTTTCTTCCCATAGGTTCAAAAGGCAAATGGGAACTGTGACAATTTAGAATGCGAGTATCAACATTAAACTCACTTCTAATAGTAGTTTTATTCTTAGGAAGAACACCAATTTCTACAGGAAATCACAACACAGTACATTGAGATTCTAGTAATATCTCTTTGGCATTCTTGCATTACGCAGGGTTTAGGACAGTTAGGATTCTCAAACCCTAACACCATTACTTGAACGCCAACTATAACTTGAATTAACTAGCACATAAGGGAGTAACCCCCATAGTTCAAGACAATATTAATCAATGATTTCAAGCCACACACTTAACTTTGGGGGAACTTGTAGAAAGGTATAATTCCCTGAACTCTTTGATAAAGCCTTCAGCCTAAACCTAACTGTCATATCTATCTCCTAAACCATGTTTAAAGGACTGATACAGCTCAAGGTACAGGTTTCTATCAACACAATTTCTGTCTCCAAGGGTCAACAGGGTCCAGGAAAAATCTGGTTTCTTAAGACTTCAAAATCCTCAGCCCTAAGTCTGTGCAAAATCTTTTCCCTTCTCTTCTTGTTAGCAATGATATGAATGCCTACAGAAAGAAACTTCATGAAGTATTGGTTTCTATCAACAGCAATCTCTGCAGTATTCAAAATCCAATTTCAAAAACAAAAGAAAATTTCCCAGACTGTGACCGAATTCCATTTATAGCCTCTCATATATAAAATATGGGAAGACAAGGGCTAATCACTACAGTATAAAACTGTAAGGGATAATGGGTTTTCTGACTCAGACTCATTCAAACTTCCTTATGATTTTGTTTAAAAACTCTCCTATTTTAATGTCTTACAATAAACTAATATTTTTACAGTTCATATTCTTACCCTCTGACTTAACCCTATCCAAACCCTAATGTTACGAAACCTGACAGATGAGTCCTAAAACTGAGAAAAAACACCATGCACCCTTATATTTCCTCTGTCATGGTTTAACTCCAGAGAGCAACTAGGACCACATAGCAGCTTGCTCACTTCTCTTTTCCCCCAGTGAGAAGGGGAGAAGAAAATAAGGAAAACTTGTGGGTTGAGATAAAGACGGTTTAATAAGTAAAGCAAAAGCTGTGCATGCAGGCAAAGCAAAACAAGGAATTTATTCAGTACTTCCCATGAGCGGGCAGGTGTTTCCAGTCATCTCCAGGAAAACAGGGATCCATCACATGTAACAGTTACTGGGAAAATAAAACACCATAACTCTGAACATCCCTTTGTTCCTTCTTCTCCCCCCACCTTTATATGCTGAACATGACCTCATATGGTATGGAATATCTCTTTGATCAGCTGGGGTCAGCTTTCCCAGTTGTGTCTCCTCACAATTTGTTGTGCACTCCCAGCCTACTCATTGGCAGGGCAGTAAGAGGAGCAGAAAATGCCTTGACTTTTTAGCAACAACCAAAAACATCTGTGTGCCATCAACACCACTCCCATCCCAAATCCAAAACATAGTGATGCCAGAAGCTGAAAGGGAGGAAAATGTAGGAGCAGACAACAGGAAAGGAAGGAATGGCAGCTACCAAGTGGAACCAGTAGCAGTTTGAATCTGGCCTTCTTATCCAGAAAGATTTTACAATCCTACATTGTATCTACATGTTACTGCAAAAGGAGGAAGCAATCAACTGGCCAAGGATTTGCCTCACTGGAGAAGACCGTGAAAAGGTTACAGTTGGGAATTTTGTATTGCATGCTATTCTGCTTACCTTCTTTGTACCCATCTCCAATTCACTTTCAGAACACAAAATAAGTTTCATGTTCATGTTTTTCTAGGTGAGCCCTTGTTTTATTATCAAACTCCCTTAAATACAAAATATCCCTTGTTTACATCAACCAAGTTCTAGCAGAAGGATTATATTTATTTATTTATGAAGGATCATCCCTAAAATAAAAGACAACACAGGTTATTGTCTTGCTTTTATCCAAACTTGTTCTTATCTTCATGATCCTGAAGAACAGGATGCAATTTTGATGGTTTACATCTTTAACTCTCAATGTTCACCATATTGCAAAATGGGGATAAATCCCTTCAGCAAAAGAGAGGTATAAGCTGCCACCAATTGCACCCCCCTTCACAAATCAGTAGACCATGTTTCAAAGAGCAGTCATGTCATTTAACCTGTTAAATCCTTAACTCTAACCTTAACACAGCCTAGAATTTTCAGTCTCTCACGTTGGTGTTTCTGGTAGCAACTCCAATTAGTGCACATTCAGTTTAAAAATGTAAGGAATTTTTCAACAGAAACTGAAAAAATTCAAACTTTAACATACCTACAGAAACAAATAAGCATCCAATTTGCAGCTGCATCACAGCTCTGCTTTTGGAGCTGTGCAGGGTTGCACTGTGCAGCTGCATCCAGCCACTCCAGCTTTGCCTGTGTCCACTGAAAAGGCTTCTTTACCTTCTCAATGGAAAAAAAAAATCAGTAATGCTAATACCAGGTATTTTGGTACCTGGAGCTATTGATTACTGAACTATGCTGTTTTGTATCAAATTTCTTTTATTATTACTTTGTCCTCCCTAATTCTTGGGCATCCGAAAGAAAGAACCAGTGGACTCCGAGCCATTCCCTGCCCAAAGACTTTGGTGAGGCATGGAGAAAGCCTTGGCTTAATCCTTCAAAACTGAAGATAATGGGACTGGGGGAGCTCTGTGAAGCTGTAAGCTATTACTGGTAATAGCAAAGTGGTATGTTACACTTGAAGACAGAATCATGGAAAGAAATACTGTAATGTATTTTGCCTATATGCATACATTTATATATTTCTATTTAGAACTACAAAAAGATGCCCGTCAACATTTCACCTAGCAGAGATCATTTCACTAATCTCCATTTGTAGGACATCAATTTTATAAGAGTTCAGTTCCCTGAAGCAGTATAACTCACTTTTCTTTCCAGCATTAATCATACAAAAGAAAACTCTTAGAAAACATAGATTTGCACCAGAAGTGAGACAAGGATGAAATACCCACCTACATAAACCGAAAGAATTAAATAGAGAAGGCAGTGGGTGCTGACTTTTAAGACAATCATCTATTTGCACTTTTCATTTCTGTGCTGTGAACAGAATTACAGAAAGAAATTTAAGTTTTAGGTGTCAACATCTGTGTGAAGCTAGTTTAAGCCAAATCAACGTCCCTGGGACATATGGAAACCAACAATAGAAACATACTCTTCCTTACAGCGCATTAGTTATTCCCAGTGAAATGACCCCTTTACATACAAAGAAAAGTCTCTTGCTGTTGATGATATCAAGAAATATGCTAGGAAAAACACAGTATGATTGCAAGACAGCCAAAGAACATCACATTTACAGTTACATTTCATTATGGTGCCTACAGTCTGTGAGTTTCTTGTAAGCTACCATGGTTCAAGGATACATATTCTCTTCTCCATAGTTCCTAACCCCCTCCCCCTCTCTGCCCCAAAATACAACAAAGACCCATCTGTGCACATACAAGACAGCAATTCCCAATATTTAAACATGGACTAATCTGCCAACGTCAATGTATCAGGGACAGAACATAATGGATGTCACAGTGCTTAGTCTTTCTTTTCACTTAAACTGTCAAAGAGTAATGAGGAACAAGAAAGCCGGCAGAAAGAAGAAACCACTGTGGATCACACTTGATTTTAAAAAT